>JAXQGN010000163.1:0-53424 GCA_037039805.1 Irpex sp. M6601 | reverse complement strand
TCTACGCCCACCCTCTCTCACTCACCCACACTCACTCTCGCCCCGCCGCACGCTCGCCTTACCCGCTCGCCTTACTCGCCTTCCCTCTACCATCCCCTCCTTTCTACGCCCACCCTCTCTCACTCACCCACACTCACTCTCGCCCCGCCGCACGCTCGCCTTACCCGCTCGCCTTACCCGCTCGCCTTACCCGCTCGCCTTACCCGCTCGCCGTAACCCACCCACCCACCCCCGCCGCCACGCAGACCAAGCAAACGACAAAATCTGCATATTCGGCTTCTCCCGCGGAGCCTACACCGCCCGCTCCCTCGCGGGGATGGTGCACAAGGTGGGCTTGTTGCCTGCGGATAATCATCAGCAGGTGCGTTCTCGTCTTGCTTCCTCTTAAAGTGTTCTCTCACAATGGCTCGTATACTCGCCTTACATCGTCTCACACGCTATGCGTCGCTACGAATGCTCGCCTCGCTACGAATGCTCACCTCGTCTCGCTACGCTCGACTCGCACAGGTCCCCTTCGCGTACAAGATGTACACCCGCACGGACGACGTCGGGTGGGAGCAGAGCGTCGCGTTCAAGAAGGCGTTCTCGATTGATGTGAAGGTTGAGTTTGTTGGGGTTTGGTGAGTTTTAGCTTGCTTCTGTGTTTTTCATACGCATACATGTGTACATCCACTTCCCACAGTCGTGCCCCATTACCACTTTCAATGCTTTCATTCAGAAGAACGTCCGCATATCCCTCCTTCTCCTCTCGTCCGCGTTCACAACTCACACGATCACCTTCTGTCACTTCTTGTCTCCTTCTCTACTATCACATTACCTCATCCAGCCGCTAACACTCACCTCTGTCCACGTCCAGGGACACCGTAAACTCAGTAGGCCTAATCCACCCCCGCCGCCTCCCCTTCGTCTCCAACAACACCGCAATCCGCTACTTCCGACACGCCGTCTCTCTCGACGAACGCCGCGCCAAGTTCAAAGCTAACCTCTACAACCGGCCGACGAAGCGGGAGAGTGGACTAGGTGTGAAGGAGGGGGAGATGGATAGTCCGCGGGTTAGCCTTGGGGAGCTGGCGGAGGGTGAGGGGGAGGATGGAAAGGAGGGGAAGAGGGAGAGCGTGGGGGAGGAGATTATGAGTGGGATTAAGGGATTGGGGGAGGTGATTGAGGGGTTGCCGTCGCCTTCTTCGTTGACGACGACGTTCGCTGGTGTGAACCCTGCGTCTCAGCTGAGGAAGCGGTTTGGCGGTGCGAAGACGAAGGTTGACGACGAGTTGAAGGATACGAACACGAACACGAACACCAAGACGGACACGAAAATTACGAAACCAGCGAAGACGAAGCCGAAGAAACCTAAGACCAAGACACAAAAGAAGAAGACAGTCGACTCCGACTCGGACGAGAACGACGCACGACACGAGGTGCTGCTCTACAGCGGAGACGACGACGACGACGAGTACGTGGGGAAGGATTGTGTTACCGAGGATGAGTGTGTGTGCGATGGTGAGGATGGGATTAGATGTGAGGGGAGGGAGGGAGAGGAAGGGGGGAAGGGGAGGAAGAAGGAGGTGCCGGAGACGGATGTGTTGGAGGTTTGGTTTGCGGGGTGTCATTGTGGTGCGTTTGCGTGCTTTCTGAGGTCCTTTCTTGGCACTCATTTGTCTCCCGCTTCCTCCTTCGTCTACGTCGTTGCCTCCATCTCGCCTCGCTCCTACTCATCTTCGTCGACTCGCCCCCTCTCCTTTCCCCCATCGCTTAACGGACGCTCCCGGTATTCACCGCTCGCTCGCCCGCCCGCTCCCGCAGACGTCGGCGGTGGCTCCGTCAAGAACGGCACCCGCCACAACCTCGCACGCATTCCCCTGCGGTGGATGATCCGCGAATGCTTCAAAGCCAACACCGGCATCCGCTTCCACACCTCCCTTCTCAAGCAAGTCGGACTGGACCCCGAGAGTCTATTCCCCATCGTCAAGGAGCGGCCGGGTGCGCTGTTTATCGACGAGAGTGGCGGCGTCGGCGTTCGAGGAGGAGGTGGTGGTGGGGATGTAGCGGTGGTGAGGGAGGAAAGGACGGGGGATATCGAGACTGTGATACCTCAACGAGGCGAGGAGAGTGCCGAGGGCCCTACGTCGCCCAGTTCTCTGACACCGCTCGCCCCCTCCTCTCTTTCATCGCCCCTCCCGACGAACCCTACGGAAGTCCGCGCGTACCTCGATAAACTCGCCACTGCACCACACGGGGTTCTGACGGAGGAAGAGGAAGACCTCGCGGACGCGCTGTGTCCGATATATGACCAGCTTGATATTGCGAAGGTGTGGTGGACGTTGGAAGTTGTGCCGCTCGTGCAGAGGTACCAGAAGCCGGGGGTCGAGGGGTGGACTGATCGTGTCATGTGCGTGTCTCCCTCCCTTCTCTCGTCCTCTTCCCTTTCGCACGGCGACTAACAACTCTTGTTTTTGCTATGTAGGATCAACAGAGGCAGAGGCCGCGATATACCTGAACCCTCACTCTCTGAAGAGTTCCGCGTGCACCGGACGGTGGACATCCGAATGAAGGCGGTTGGGTATGTGCGGGACCGGAAGGGAGGTCTGAATGTCGGGAAGCCGTACGTTCCGAAGGCGAGGTACAAGGCGACGCCGTCTTGGGTCGATTGAGAGCATTTGAGCTGTTGATGTTCTGCCTCATGTCGTCGTCGGTATCTTCAGGTGTTGTTAAACCGTTCTACCTTCTTGCCCTTGATCATATTTATGCTACCTTACTTGCTCCACTGTTTTGGTCATTGTCTGCTCATCTCACTGCTACCTACCTACTCTGTTAATCGCTTTGCTTTGCTACTTGTTTCCCCGTCTCACTGCTATCAATGCTATCCTTTACGCTACACCAATGTTAACGCAACTATCGAATACAATTACTACTCGTAGCTTCAGAATCAAGGCCATCCAGGCAAATCTCTACCAAGGACCTTCTCTGCGACAGTGCGACTTTACCAAAGCCCCATGTTCTGGATATCTATATCATTGCTATCGAGTATTGCCAGATGTGAAACATTGTCTCGCCCGTCGACATGCTTGTAAATGCTAGTGGTTACGGATCAAGGCGATCGGAACGGAATGGAAAACGATAAGTAACGCAGGACTGGCAGTGTATTGCGCGACACCGGTACACGTACTACCTGCCAAGGCCCCTATAGGCAGCAGAGTCCAGACAGACATGATCTGCGAAGGTATAGGTTACTTATTAGCAAGCTACGTACCCTCGAGTAGAAGAGGGACCGTATATATAAGCCACCTCCACGCCCCACACCGTGAGGGAGGTGAAGGTGAAGGTGGTGATACCGAGGAGCGTGACGTTGCACTGGAAAACAACGTAGAGTTGAGTGAGAAGTGACTGGTGATTATAGCCCTGTGAACCAGTGGATGCATATGTCAGCTGCAGCTTGAACGAGGAGTCGATATGACTCATAGAAATACCGAGCATCCTTCATACGACGGCCGCCTTCAAACTGCGTCAGAAGAGAAGAATTCAACGACAGTAGTCGGATTTCCACCTACCTGATCATTATAGGCTACGATGCTCGTGTGTTGCTTACGTAGTATAGGACCTTGCAAGCAAGTAGCTTCTCCGTCCGCTGTGTAGTGGTAGGGTACGTCTGGAGGTGAGGTTGGATATCACACCGTGATCTTCGGGACAATCTATGGAAGCCTAGTTGAGTACTGGAACTTCCCAGCGGAGGGAGAACACTGGTTAACAACATGTGAGAGCCTGAGGCCAGACAACGAAGGAGGTGAAGAAGCTTACGCTCTGCTAGCTCGTGGTTCTCCGTCGACAGTGTTCAACCCGTCTGTGACGGTTCGCCTTCGCCTTCGTGCAGGGATGATTGTAGAGGGTCGTGCATATAGCATGACGTGTCTACCTCAGGGGTGCGATTGAGCGTTCGCTTTGTAGGCTTCCATACATAATACCTACAGTGGCTTACTTCCTGACCACCTCGGCGCACGAGTTCCCGTCGAGACGTCGAGATGTCAAGTGTCCAGCGGATCGAACAATACGATGAGTTGAAGTGAACATCGGGAGTGATGTTGAGGCAGCTTTATATTCCTCGTCGTGTCGTCTAATACTGATATTACTGAACACTCAGGAGACTCGCCGGTGTGTGTGTGTTTGCGTACGAACTCCGAGTGAGTAAAAAGATTCGAGTTTGGAATGGAGAGGTTGTGCGATGTAAACAGGGTCGAGATTGCGCGACGAAGATGAAGATGAAGATGAAGACGAGGACGAGGATGGTGTGGATAGTATTGGCCTGGCGGTGGTGAGCATGCACACGTCCACAAACCTCGAAGCTTAGAATCCGTCAGCTAGAGTCCATGGTTTGAGAGCAACCCGAACCAGGAACGACGGAAGCGAGAAACACATGAAAAACGTACGCGTTTGCCCTCGAACTCTCAGTCTGCCCTCGAACTCACAGACTCTCAGTTTCCTTTCCCCACTCTCACTCTCCTTTCCCCGCTCTAAACAGCCTTTGCCTCGCTCTCAGACCTTTCCCCGCTCTCAGTCTCCTTTCCCCGCTCTAAACCGCCTTCGCCTCACGGTAGGTGACCGCCTATCGACTGGCACCGCGTTTCTAAGACTGGCAACAATCGTCCTTGGGAATCTTTTTCTGAGTCGAGTTGTAGTGTCTAGGAACGTGAGATGTGGGTGAATTGTAAGTTTCTAGATACGACGTGCAACGTACCTATTTCCGCATCCTGCAACACCAAGAGCCCATCCATGAGTGCAGGTTTAACTTGCATGTAGCTGGAGCTGTTGGTGTGTTTGGTGGTCGACAGTGACGGTGTAAACTGAGCATGATGAGAACGAAGAGATTAGGAGGAGGCTATAACCTCGAAGAATGTCTCTTAACGTACTTACCCCGTCTTGAGTCTAGCTGTTTGTACCTTTGACTGCTTGCCACTATGAACACGGACGGTATAGTAGCGTGGCTAAAGTCCGGTTTCCGAGCGAGAGTGTGTGATAGTGTGGGTTAATGGCCAAGAATGCGTCTGAGGTTTAAGGACGTACGAATACATGGCATATACAAGCATACATCCACCGTCCACCGTCCTTGCCTCTTGTATAATCGGCATTAGCGAGGTATCCCAAGGTCATTCATACGAGTGGTAGATCCATACGTGCGTTCAGTAGACATCATGATATCGAGCGTGCGATATACTGGAGAGACTGGGGAGAAGTCAGCGAATAAAGGTGTGTGCGTTGCATACCGTCGTGAGTGGTGCAGAATGCACGATGAGCAGTATACAACGCCATCCAAGAACGCAGAACGCAAAGGGAAATGATGGCGAGTATAGTGGGTTCGTGGGAGACGATGGGAGGGAATGTCAGCGTGTCGTCCTTGGTGGTTTGTGTGAGTTCGATGAGGTGCATCGAGGTTCCATACACTGGAGCGAGTGGCTAAGTGACAGAGTGTAGGACGACGGCGTTGGTATGAGCGCGTGAAACCTCGAGTAGCTGGGAGGACTGGGCGAAGAAAGGAGAGACTGGGCCCAGGAAGGGATGTCGAGTTGTAAAGTGTAAAGAACGTGAACTATAGGTGAGATATAGGTGAGTTTCAGGTTTTTGTGGGTGCTACGTGCAACGTACCTCTTATCCCCATCCTGTAGCATCAACGCAGGGTTACTCGTATACCACGGGCATGTTTGCATATAGCTATAGCTGTCGGCGTGTTTGGTGGTCGACAGTACAAACTGAGCGTGAGGACGAAAATCAGAAGGCTGCAACCTCGAACGACGCCTTTCAACGTACTTATACCGCGTCCTGATCCAGCTGTCTGCTTCGACCGCTTGCTAACGAACACGAATCGGATGGGCTAGTAGAGGTGGCTCGTATGCGATGCTGAATCTGAGTCAGAAGTGTGGTAGTGTGGGTTAGTGACCAGGGATGCGTCTGAGTTTTCAAGACGTATGAATACATATGGTATACATCCGCCATCCACTATCCACCACCTTTGTACGTCCTACCGTTCTCTATGCAATCGATATCAGCGAGGTATCCTAAGTCATGCGAGCGGTAGATTCACGAGAATGCCAGCGTACATCTCGAGTGTGCGATGTACTGGAGGGACCGAGTGAAGGGGTGTGCTCCGTGAGTGATATATGATGCATGGTGAGCGGTATATAAAGCCATTGTATGACACAAAGGGATATGTCGGCGAAAATTGTAGGTTAGCGAGAGGAGGTGGGAGGGAGTGCCAGCGTGTCGTCGTTGGCGGTTTGTGTGAGTTCGAGGCTCCGTACATGCATGGCCAGCTAAAGCGAGAGGCTGGGTGACTGGGTCTGGGAACGTGGACGGCGTTGATGTAAATGCATGAGAGCTCGAGTAGCCGGGAAGATAGGGCGGGCGACTCGGACGGCAGGAGAGGCTTGACCTGGGCATAAGGTTCACAGCGAGCTACGAGCTACACTCACCTCCACCCTGAGCCTCCTCCACGTCCATCACTCGAGATTATTTCATCAAGCTTCCAAGCCTTGTATATGCTCTACTTCCAAAGCACATCCACCGACCCAAAGAAGTCACGCAGGCTGGTCGTTTCACACAAGATCCGCTGGAGTGAGAGCCATCGAAATCAGTGAGTACCGTCGACCGAGCGAGACACAACATGCCGCTCACCTATTCCACGGTCCACGCCAGCGCAAGCACGCATAATGGCTCACAGCACCAGACGACCTCAATTCTGTGCGAGATGCGAGTCGACGTCTCCAGTCAAGCGGAGGCGCTCTGCTCGCGAGTGTTTAGGGCAGGGTAACTCGCGTCACGGATCGACGGGCCTGAAGCCGCTCCGCCTTTGACCACGACGCTCGATATCGATGGACAGTCCCTTCGAGCCAGGCCTGTTTCCCGAAGACGTGGTGCAATGTAGCGAATACACTGATCCATCGAGCGTTGGTTACGGTGGACAACTTGAAAGACAGATCGGCTCCAGGTCCGTTGCTCCGCGACACGAATCGGCCTGCCCTAAATACACGCGTGATCCTAGACTTCGCTGCACAGTAACTTGCCACATCGCTGTAAAGGATACATTACATCCATTGGTAAGTCTCCCTGTTCCACTACAATCGCATAACCTGACATCCGTTTGCTTGTATAGACAATAAAGTTCTTACTCATCGGACCACCAAACGCTCTCGCGGAGACAGGCGTACTTTCGTCCGAGATGGGTCACTCTATAGAAGCGCGTTGGGCACACAACGCCATCTTCAAGCTAAGTACCGAAGCTCTATGCATGTTTGGTTCTCACCCATCTGCGCCTCCGAGTCGTCCCTCCCTTCAAATATATACACTTGTATCACACAGCCCACTGGACACCGACGCGATAACACCCTCGCAATCGGATGAGTGCAGCTCAGAGACGAGGGCTGAGTCATGGATAACTGTGCCACGCTCGACGCACGACCTCGGCGCACGAAAAGATGGTAGGATTGCTTTGATGCAGCGTACAGTATTCGATATCTGCGCTCGTACTAGTACGTCGTCTTTACACATCGCCAGTGAATCACTGACTTGAACAACGTTAATACGAACAAAACGCGATCTAGTGGTCTGTCATGCTCATTCGACGCCGTGGGCATACTAGAATATTACTATTACGCGAAGATGACGCGGGGAAGGTGTTACAATCAAGAGAGGGGCGTCACGATGGAAGAAGGGGATGAAGAAGAATGTGCGTTGCGGCTTGTCTGTTCGCCTTCGTTTGACTCTTTACCCTTGATTAAGTTATAACTTATGTGTATCACTAGTACTCTCCATCCGACCAAGTCACGGCGCGGATTCGATTTCAGACTCGCACATCTAAGAAGTTAGACGTGAATTCGCCAACCGCGGTTCGGTTCTTGTTTCCCATGCATTCAGTACTACTAGTAGTACCTACTCACTTATGCATTCAGTATCAAGCTCTTTCCTCCGGCATCCGTGCCACACTCCGACTCCTAACGTCCCCTGGTCAGCCCGGTAGGTGAGCATACTGAATTACCACGCAAAACGCAAAAGACGACGACTCACGAGGAAGGTGTTCAAAGAATCGAGAGGGGTTTGGAAGACATAGAGAAAGAAGAAGGTGCATTGCGGTTTGTCTGTCTACCCACGTCTTTACTGTAAATATACCCATCTTCATAACTTAGGACGAAGGACAACTTTGGGCCCATTGAGGAAGTCTGGTTCGTCGAAAGGACGCCGGAGTGACATTGCTGGTATCACCGTTGGGGTTGCAATTCTTCGTCTGCACCGTTCTTTGCTCTCGCTCGCATTGCTGCACCTCCTTGAGTTATCCCAGAAACCTCTCGCTCGTCGTTCCAGCAGCTGCTTGCACGGTCAGCTCCGTTCTTGCTTGCTTGCTTCGTTATCGTTCGCATCGTACTCTATATGACCTTCTACCTCGGATTGGTCAGCTTTCGAGTTTAGGTTTGGCGGTGCAGACCGGTTCATAGGAATGGGCGTCGTGGGGAACCTTAAGCACACCTCGTGTGTAAGGCAAGGCACGGCAATAGCTCTTGTCTCACATGCTTTCTCAATCTGCAGCTGACAAAGCCTCCGTGCCCGTGTCTTCATGGTGAGTTCAGGAATCTGCTCTTCCATGCGAGAGCGTTTGCTAAAGGATGATATAGAGGTTGAGATGGCTAACCATGGGTCCTATCACATGTGCAGGCCCGGGTGCTTCTTTTCCTGATTTCTAGTCAGTGTATAACACGCTGTCATGCTTTCCTGACAGAACCCTCATTTCCCTCCCTCGCAATCCCCTAGCCCTCCTCCCACAAACGACCAGAGCCGCGAACAAACATGGGTCGATTTTTCGACGTGGTCGCTCGGTCACGGGAAACAGAGGATGTCAGGCCCCCTGCTCGGCCTCGGAGGCTGTCAATCACAAGGTAAACCGCCTCCGCCGCGCCACTGATTCGACGAGCTCAGGCGCTTCCCATCTGACTACTCCCCGAATGCGAAGAATCTGTCCGTCGGTCGCAGCACCCTCGCTCGTTTCGCAGCTCTGCACGGCACTGGAAGCTAGCGGAATCCCGGCACTATCGACTCGGACAGCCAGACCGTACTATCTTCCATACGACGCCTCGCTTGTTTTTGGAATACTTGGTGGTAGACTCGGAGACTGGGACGGAGACAGCGCTCATTCGATGGCTGGCTCGGACAGGGATGACGAGGAAGGACGACGTGACAGTCTCACTACGCGCTGTGCCTCTTGAATAGTTGAAGCTCAGGCTGTTGAGTAGGTCGGACACGCTTCTTCCGCTTCGCGCGTATGAGTGTCAGCTGCGGGCTGAAGTGGAAGTGGAGGTTGTTAAAGTTCAAGTTTGACCTGGTGAACTTGAACACCGGGGTCGTCGGGATTGGCATTGTGCGTGTCGATCCCGTCAGGTGAGGTTTTAATGCTACTTGAGAGACGGTTAGTAGCGTTTTTGCACTGACGTCGTTGTTGAATGGCATTGGTAGCCGCTCGTAATGGCTATATCAGAATATTATTATTACACGAAGATGACGCGTGATGGCTCGCGAGGAAGAGGGGCCTGGAAGAAGGGGAGGAGGAAGAAGAAGGTGCGTTGCGGTTTGTCTGTTCACTGACACCTTCGTCTGACTCT
This sequence comes from Irpex sp. M6601, assembly GCA_037039805.1. Classification (NCBI taxonomy): domain Eukaryota; kingdom Fungi; phylum Basidiomycota; class Agaricomycetes; order Polyporales; family Irpicaceae; genus Irpex; species Irpex sp. M6601. The sequence goes on along the minus strand of JAXQGN010000163.1, from coordinate 43,792 downwards.
TTACCCATGACACTGTTATAACTCATATGCATCACTCCATTCTCTCCATTCATCTACGTCGCGGTGTCTCCGTCAAGAAGTCACGGCGCCACGGACTCGATTTCAAGCTCGAACATCTTGGAAGTTAGACGTAACTTCGCCAACGGCGATTGGTCCTGCATCGTGGTTCCTTTTTCCTGTGCATTCAGTAATATCTGCACCTATCAAACTCTTTCCTCAGGCATCCGGACCACACTCGTAACGTCAATATTGCTTGTGCAGAGGTATTAGAGGCATGGGGTGGAATGACCGTGTCATGTGCGTCTCTCTCTCTCTCTCTCTCTTGTTTTTCGTCTCTCCTCCTCTCTCTCTGGGCTTCTGTTACACACAGAAAACATCGGCAGCTCACTTCTTTTGCTATCGCTATGTATGATTAACAGACAGGGTGCGATTTCTTCCTTCTCGTAAAGGTTATGCGCGAATCTGACGGTGGAATTCAAGATGGCATACCGGATCGTTAAGGGGGGAAAGCTATCTACGCCTAAGGCGAGGTATAGACGACGCCGTTTTGGAATCTAAGTCGTCGATACTGCACCCTGAGCGCTGTTGCTTGTTTCTCCGTCTGGGGTCATGGTGAGGCGATTCTTCGTTTGTATATTGTTTCTTTGCTCTCGCTGGCATCGTGCTAACTTACCTGTTACACCCCCTTTAGTTATCGTTCACGTTGCACTCTGCATGGCCTTTTACACTGGCACTACATAACTTCCAACTCTACATTCAGAGCTGCAGACCTTCTCACTGGCACGCCGAGGAGACTCGGAGCTGTCATCTTGAACCTAAAATACGCCTCATGTGTAAGGTGAGCTGTGGTTATGGCTCTGTCCCGACTACACTTAGTCACGGTGATTGCACAGCTGACGGGGACGGCCCCTGGCCATGCTTTCAACACGAGGTGTTGCTTACCTGAACGTGTCCCTTTTCTCGATGGCAAGTCAGCATATATCATGTTCGTTATGCTTACTATAGAGCCACCCATTCTCAAATCACTCCCAACATCTCACGTCCTCTCACAAACGATCAAAAATATAAACGCCGCCTGAACGCAACCTGAACGTACGGTACAAGCATGGGCGCCAGCACGGACCCACGCAAGATCAAAGCGGCCAAGCGCGCCTTAGAACCAATGAGGCCCGCTAGGGCTAAGCTTGATGAAGAAAAACGTCGGACCAAAGAACAGTATAGAGCCGAACGTATGGCAGAGGCGACACGTAAATTCCATCCAGAGCATGAACGAGCACGAGAAAGAAATCCAGACCAAGTCGGACAGCCGTTTTCTACAGTACAAGCTAGAACCGGCTATATTCACGAGGAGGAGCCTGAGGTAGTGAACGCTGTTCACAGTACTGTCGATGAGGAACACGCCCTAAACGTCGATGGTCAAGTCGAGCGGCAGTCAAGGATTTCCGAATCAGAACCGGAACGCGGGGGTCGCACAGCGGCAGATGCAGAACAACGCGACAGTAAGTTTCGAAATTCGCGCTTCAAACGAGTGGCACTTAGCTTAGAATCGCTGCTCGCAGTCCATCTCAGAGCTGCCGCCGGATACGTGAGCGAGTCTTTCAGCAGAGGCGACGACGGCGATGATACTAGCCGACCGCCTTTAATCGTAAAGATTACAGGATATCGCATCCTCAACTCCTGTGCTCTGCTCGTGTTCGGCACCTGGAAAGGAGTGGCCTCGTATCAGGGAAATTCAATCATATCGAATACTCTGGATATCATATTCGGTGTTGTTTTAACCTTTTTGTAAGACATTCCGCTGCTTCAGTCTTCTTCAGAGCTCTCATAAATACGAAATTTAGTCTCTACTGGCTGGGCCATTTTGAAGCAGTCGAGCCCCCTTGTCTTATATGGTTATTTCACGACGATTATGCCGTTGCCCTGTTACAGTACTGTGACAGAGCTAGTCGCTCACGTCGTCCACGAGGGCACCATCACAGTGTATTACCATAGATGTGATGGGGCCCCCGGACATGTTAACGATGTCCATTAATACAGCCCCAGTAAGCTATCCAGTGAGTCGCCGAAGTCCGTTCCGATCCTAATTTCTTGCTGTCTTACTGCTTGATCAGCTCCGGCCAGTAGTCGTTTCTGTTCATTGAGTTCGACGCTCGGCCGCGAAACCAAATTCGACGAGCTCTGACGCTTCATATCTGTCCACTGCCACTGCCCGGATGCGAACGCGAAGGGCCTGTCCGTCCGAGTCGAGAGCAGCGCCCGAGCTCGTTTCACAGGCTGCTGACATTGGAACCCCGGCACGGACTCGATTTCAGGCTCGCACATCTAAGAAGTTGGACGTAAATTCGCCAACCGCGATTCCGTCCTGGCTCGTGGTTTTGAATTCTGTTTCCCGTGCATTCAGTAGTACCTACTCACTTATGCCTATTATCAAACTCTTTCCTCCGGCATCCGGGCCATACTCCGAGTCGTAACGTCCCCTGGGAAAGCCTGGTCAGCCTACGCATACAAGAACAAAGGAGTAATGGACTCGCCTCTAATAACACATCGTGCCCCCCCCCCCCCCATCCCAGGAACGTCAAAGTCGACGTCCTAGCCGGTGCATTTAGTCGTCTTTAGCTGGGCTGACCAGGTGTTGGTAACCTCGCTGGCTACTATACTCTATCCATCTTCACCTCCATGGACCACTTTCAAGGATCAACGTTCACGTCAGCTCGCGCTTCGTCGGACTGGGCCGTCGCTGTCGTCGTTGTCGCGATTGACACACACCGTCCCATTCGCGTCGATGCGGGCTCCGGCCTCCAACGCTCTCGACACGCACCTAAGCCCAACGAACGACTTGAGCTTCGGGACACTTTCCAACGCCTCCTCGTCTGACTTTTACCATACGAGGCTCGCAAAATTCAACGGAATTTGCTGTGGCGGAGAAGTTCCTCTCTGGTTATCGTCCATCTGCTCCCTCATTAACATATCCATTTACCGGATATTCACACTCTCCAACTCGAACTGGGATATATCTCCTCGTTCCATCGCTTTGGCCTATCCATCGCTCATGCCCCCACATTAACTTCCATTTTCCCTCGCATTCTCCACTGTCGTTGATAGAAACCTACCGTCCCATGCGAGTCGACGCGTCTCTGGCCTCCAACGTTCTCGGCACGCATCATGCGCCGTGTCCGACGCACGACTTGACTTGAACTTCGGGCCAGTTTCCAATGCCTCCTCGTCTGGCTTAAGTTTCACCATGCGAGGCTCACAAAATTCGACGAAATTCGCTGGGAGGGCAAGGTTCCTCTCTTGTAGTCATCGCCAAGTTTACGGACCGTTAATATACCCCTCCGCCCCACATCCATGCGCGTTCCACGACTCGGATCCGTCTTCTCGTTCCATCGCTTTGGCCTATGCATCGCTCTCACTCTCAGTCACATTCACATTCACCCCAGTTTTTTTCTCATTCCCCCTCTCTATTTACTGTACTATGCATCATTGTTCCGACAGGCATTTAACGCGTCTCGTTACTTCAAGTTATCTCGGACTAAGTACTTACTTATCCTCAGGCTTCCCATTTGACTTCTCTCAAAAGTCCCCGCACCGTTATTGACCATCACCATCATCTATTGTATCATAGTATCCATTATCGTCAATCCAGACCCTGAGGCAGCATTATTCGTCGTGGCCGCATACTACTACTTTACTTGAGAGTGGGGCACACGAGAGTACGTCATGTGACCGTGTTTGCACCGGCGTCTCAGTGTTTGCGCTTTGCAAACTTCAACTTGAACTTGATCGTGAAGCTTGAAGTTCTTCTGTCTTCCAGTCACGACTGCAAGAAAATACTGCGAAAGATCTGTGTGGCCACCTCTCTCAATCTCGAGAATTACGTTCGCGGAGTTACTTGCATCTTTACCATGACTGAACGGGATGATTATCTGACATGATCACGGTGCGTACACGCACCATACAACGTTTCTACTTCTATTCTAATCATATTATGTATCATTCAATGATGTACTTCCTTTGACTTCAGGATATAAGTATTTGCTATCCCCCTCTAGCATCATACGTGCGGCATCCGAGTCATCCTGTGCCGCTACCGTAGCAGCTCGCATAAGGCATTGTGCCTCGAACAACCTGAGCAGTGAGAGGCACGTATGTCTTTATGTATATGTTGCTCAGGGATGACTTTACGGCCTTATTCGGGCACTCCTCATCGATGGTCCATCATCGCGACTGGCTGTGAGCCTAAGTATCATCAAGCCCACGTGTTTGGCAGCGCTGGACGTACAAACCTGGACATAATATGACAAGGCCGCAGGGATTATTTCCCATTCATAGGGCTTCCGGACACGTTTTGCAGTCGGGAAAAGACTTGTTGGCGCGGACCTGCCTCGACGCTAGAAGAATGAATGCACATTTGCTATTTACTAGGTGAGAAACTTTCGCTACTACTGGCGAGCGATGGCATCGATGCGTCTCACGCTGCGCCACGATTAGCATAGATTAGCTGTGCACGAATACTGTGCCAATCAAGACCGTGGGACCATGTAATCTCCCTACGCTTAACCCTCGCTGGACGACCAATAATTTCAACGCAACAATGGCGTCTTTCTGTGCCTACCACTTTAGAGTCTCTTCCGAGAGGTTCGAAGACATCCCAGTCATGATTTCACATATCGACATTCCCGTCATGTAGGGACTCGGTGACTGGCAGCTCCTTTGCGGAGGCATCAGTACTGTCTCAAATACCCATGGTAGTCCGGCATAAGAATGCTCCATAGGTATATATGTCAGTCCTGCGTTCTGATCGGTGACTGGAGAAACCATGCTCCAAGCAGTCCGCTTCAGGGCGCAGAGTGTAACGGTACGGACATATACGCCACACGGAATGTGTATAGCCTTATTTTGATTTCAACTCATTCCCAGAGACATCCAAGTTTCCGCATTGAGCACAGCGTCGGAGACGATCTGGCCATACAGCTGCTGTGTTCTTCACGGCATGTGGTCTTCTACCACCGCGGCAACTCCCCCTGATTATCTCACAAACGGACGCGTATAGGTATTGATGGACAGGTTTATTTGTCGCGGCTGTGTTTTTGGCACATTTACTCATAACAGTGCGCTACTTTCGACAGCGAAGAGTGATAGCAATCATAGCCTTTAACTTGACGCCCAGGTGAGCCTTCATTAAGCTTCATTTCTTCCTCTCGTACAGTATAGCCGATGATTCTATTCTCATGTTAGTTTCAACAGCTACATCGGCGCAACGAGGCACATCAGTGGAGCCTTGGCCTTATTAGTATCATGCCCACATACCCCCTACCTTCACCTGCTCTCTTCTTCTTTCGCCATGGGTCTTGCTGCAACTGTCTACGCAGAATCGCTTTATCCGCATAACCATGGACATCCTATGTGGTACCCTGAGCCCAGTAAAGGTCTCGATGGCTGCGCTCGCGAGATTCAATTGGGCGACGATGGTCACATCTCGCGACGCCCAAAACGCCAGCCCGCACAATAAAACGACTCTTCATTCTTCAGAGATCGTAACTAGCTTCTGGGAAGTTTGCACTCCACACTGTCCGTCCGCTGAGAACGCACGTCGTCCCGCCGGCATCGTCGAGCTGTCCGCCACACATCGCATCACATCACACGCCGGCGCATTCGGGGTCGAGAGCCATACAGTATGCATGCGTCATCGTCGTCGATAGATGAACCTAAAAACGCCGTTTCCGTTCTTGTTAGCGCAGAGTACCAGAAAGGGAGACGCACGCGACGCACTTACTGGCACGTCGACGCATGTGCGCACAAAGACAGGCTCGGAGAAGAGTGCAATTCAGGTCGGGATCGATGTATGGATGTATGCTGTGCACTCAGGCTGCTGCGACGTCTCTTTGACGCGTACGACCATCTCTCAAGCTATGTAGTCCGCAGGTAGGCATTGCGGTGCGTTGAAACCATATACGGTTGTCGAACTCCGCTAACTTCTAGACGCAAATAGTGCCAATAGTGCCAATATCGTTTATATGTGCAACGACCTTGGTCCGTGTCAATACATGCCAGTGCTACTCGACTTCCTACCTAGGATCTCACAACAGCTGCCAGTGGGAACATAACTTTCCCCTTCGCATGACAGATAGCCTCATACAATGATAGATGCTTATATGCTTCCCAGTCTGCTCAGCGGTCCTATCTTTCAAGTTTCTGACATGTCTGTGCAAACTGGATCACCGGGACCTCGTGTAGGTCCCGGCGATCCAGTTTGCGTACTGACGCCTTTCAAAAAAATTTCCCATCTATTCACACACCCGTGTGTACAGCCTAGCTCATCGTAGTACTTATCAGGGCACTCGGAAGGAGAAGGCATCAGGTAAAATTCGACCCCCCCTCCCCGAGCCATACCCCTTCGTCCTCTCCGTTGGGTCTCGTCCGGCTTCGAATTCAGACAGCAGCCATGGGACTTGCGGCCAGGGTTTATGCTGAGCAGCTCTCTACCTATGGCTACGGTCATCCACTATGGTTTCCCGAGCCTGCAGATGAGCAGGGTCGCACGCGCGAGATAGAGCTCGGCGACGTAGGGTATTTCGACGAAGATGGCGGCTTCAGAAGCTTGTTCAACATCACCGTCCACGCTGCTCACGAGCTGAATGCTGGAGGTGTTCCGGAAGGGTTCGAACCTGTGGAGTTTAACGACCGCCTGCGGTCGGTGAGAGATGGTTATCTTCAACCCCGTCCTTATTGCAGTGAAAGCGTCAAGGCACGCGCTGTGGAAGCACATGCATCGACGTAAGTCGTCAGAATTCAGCGACGGACTTTTCTGAGTCCTGACACGTCCCTATTGTAGAAACGTAGGCGCGATCGTCGACGCAGAGCTCTCGTATACCTTCAACTGCACAAGTCATCGTGGCGCGTTTCTTCTTCTTCAGGACCACGCCACGAGAGCCTCTCTCGGCCCTAACGGGCCCTTTGAGGAGTATATGCTACGACACCACGCCAACTGGTATGCCTTTGCAACCGACCACCAAAAATTCGGTATCCGCTGTGCCAAAGAGGACCTAGTTCTCGTGAGAGGGACGATGAAGACCACCTCTTGGACTGTCGGCGCGTTCTTGGGCACAACTGATAGTGCTCATAAAATCTCCATTGGCGCCCAGGCGTCGGCTGCAGCAAGCGCCAAGGTTAGTCTGTCATCGGGATACCGCGAGTTGCATAACTGCGAGCAGCGAAGCGGTCCATACTCGCTATCACAAAATCCCAAGGACAACAGACGGTACTCAGATGGACGAGTCGATGCCACCTCTAGGAACCAATGCATCTTCCTGAATATATTCAAGCTCAAACATCGTAAACTCCTGCCCCATAAAGTGGTCGCAAACGGAGACTTGACATCCTCCGACAATCCAAAGGACGATTCGTCAGATGGGGGCACAGGGACGCCTGTATCCTGTGCAGAATTTGCTATCGAAATGGACCCTGGAATTGTCCCAGTGAGTGCTCTGGCATCGGTTCTCTAAGCCGTAGTGCTGACTCTAGCTATTCTCCTAGGTACGAGGTCTTGTAGATGATATGTTAGACTATATATTAGAGGTTTGTCTCTTATGTTGCCCATCGTACATGTGTTATGCTCATGATTAGTAAATCATGCCATACAGACCTCCGATGCGGATATTGCCTTTGCAAGTGATGCGGACATCGAGGTCTTGTTCCCCGTAAGCCCAGAGTTTTGTCCCCATCAGCTCACCTACTCACGAAGCTGTACTTGAATACAATACGGCAGGGTACCCCTGTCCCTCAATCACTGTCTAGTACTCTTCATGAAAGAAGTATTGGCATTATCGTTGACGAGTTCAAAGGTATCTTCATTCACCTCATATCGCCCTAGTATAATTTTGAACAAAGGATCAAAACAGTGGGAAGACTAGAAACCAGCTCCACTACTTTATACGTAAGTTCCAGTAACCTTGTATGAATAGAACACATCTCATAAATAGATTACTGTTCAGACGCCTTCTGAGTCCGGGTCTGAATTCACCGATATACGGCCTTCAACATCCCAAGGGCAAGACACGGGTTCGCTGCAAATAGCACGGTCACCCCTTCAAATTCCCAGCCAGCATGGCATCCACGATGGTCCGAGTCCTCTGCAAAGCACATGCCGTGAAGCAGAAGAGAAGACTCGGAGTGAGTGTATTGTTCCATCAACTTTCCCTGTCACGACTCACCGCTCAACGACTCTGAGAACAGAAGTCGTTTCCATCATGAAAGATGAGGAATACATCGATTGCCGGACAATGCCCTTACACGGCATTTCTCAACCAGCGAAGCATGGGCAATGTTTGAATCTGGCAGAGAACACCATATACGATCCCTTGGCCGGCCTCCTTAAGCCTGATAAACGTAAGTCCACGTCATTGACTTCTAATACCTCAACTTATTCAATAGCTGCTTCTGGAATACAGTAGATCAATATTGCAACGAACTGGAGGAACCGAAGGTATGCCCTCCCGAGGAGTCAACTCACGATGAGGTAGACAACGACCCCAGAAGAGGGAAAATATTCCGCATAATACGCGCGTAAGCATGACTTCTTCTTGTGGTATTGTCGTCAGGCTTATACGGCAACGAATGACTGACCTTCCTCATTCAACATATAGAGCTTATACTGGGTTGAAATGGCACCGTCGCAGCCGTGACACCAATGCAAGTGCAAAACCTATAGGAAGTGGATCTACATTACCTAGCAAAAGTCGGTCCATGATACCTTCAACGATCGAGCCGGACCCCGAATCTTCTATTGAAGGGGAGCCTTCCTACGCCGTGCGTCACGGTTCAGCGGGTTCACAGGCGACTACTCTGGTCAACCAGACTCTCGGTGGATCACCGAAAGGACTGATGACGCGACTCAGCGAAGAAAGTCCTCAGCGAACAAGGAGTCTAAGCAGTCCCAAACTCGGAAAGTCAGATGTATACAGTGTTGAATGAGAACTATTTGCTTTACTAAGCCGAGCTATCGAATGTATTGATGGGCATAATAGTCTGTGCAATGACTAAAACAAAAAACCTGAAGGGTGTCGAGCGAAAATGAAAAACAAAAACCCCTGGGCAACTGATGTTTTCCGTAGTACACTCCCATCAGATCGCACCCGCGCACTGTACTATTGGTGTGCATACGACTCACATGCCTTCGCCTACCCTGCATCTCAGGTTTCACTACCCACATGCCTATTACAGGATCCGGCTCTTCTCTAAAGGGCAAAAACCACTCGAGTGAAGCAGTATCGTAATGAACGTCTTCATGAGCGAATGAAAGAAAGCTCAGAACACGCCCGACAAGCATGCCGCTGACTGTGTCCTCGGGGCTGTTTTGTACAAGCACGGTATCATGCCACGCACGACCCCACTTCTAGTGTGGGGGTGCGATCGAATAATTTCCATGTGCATCCCCATCGTCTCGGAGTCTTCACCTGGCGTAAGTCATTGCACGGCCTGGAGTAAATCGTGAAACTCGGCCACAGAAGTGGGGGGATTCATGAAGAGAGACCTCTTCCCCAGTCGTCGGAGCGTCCAGGTGCAGCTGATCATAGAGAAACCAACGGAATAGCTCTTGTAGTCTTGGCTCGTTCAGATTTGCCGCGATGGTATTTGCATCAGAGGTTTCAGCTGCATAAAGCGGAGTGTCAGCGAGTTTCTACAGGCATATTAAGCGAGCGCACCTGCACCGGCACGACTCGGACGCGCGAGTTCGAAGAAGTATCATACATGATGGCGACCCCTCATAACCTCCCACGTCGTCTTCATCAATGGGACCTTCCTTCGGCAACTCTTCATCGACAACATCTGTGTTTACTTTGGCCGCTGTGCAACATCCCTCAACGTCCGAACTCAGCTTGTGCGGCCGCAAGCTCAGGCTTGCTCAAACGAGAGTTTGTTCGGAGCATCTGGAGAAGGGGGTTGTGGCGATTCGAGCGTCGCCATAATCTATTCAAGGCCGTGATGTGTCGGGATTCGGTGATGGAGGAGCATAATCCATTCAAAGGGCCAAAGAGCTCAATGCTACGTAGTGCACAAGGGGGTGCTGACGCGGTAACGCGAATCCATCTGGACGCACCCCTACTACCTCTTGGAAGATTGTTCTTGGAGTATGGAGTTCAGTGAGTGCGTGATTCATGTCGGTGTATACCGATGAAGCTTCGATGAAGGATGGTGCGAAGTGTCCGAGTTGTGCAGCATGACGGAAAACAAGAGGGGAATTGGATAGAGTCTGAGGTTGCCCGGGACAAAAACGATGGACGGGGAAACGTGCAGGATGAATGAAAAATTGAGATATCTTACTCAAAGAGCAAATATGACTCGGAGTAGGTATGCAGCGAACGGATATGCGATAGCGTGAATGTACTACTACGAGAGACGATATTGAACTTCCCTTTGAAGTGTGTCCGAGATCCGTTGAACCTGCGACTCGGAGTCGGGTTCCGCCCCTGGTAGATTGGTGGAAGGGTTCAGCCCGCTGAAGTCGTGTCAGACGACGTGCCTCGTACGGAGGAGAGCGTGACTAACAAACAAGGAGTCAAAGCCTTCAAGTTCTCGGGTGCGATAGTCACGAGAGACGAGGCCTCCGATAAACGAGGTTTCAGATCGTTGGGCTTGCTGTAGAATGCATGTCAATCATGCTCTCGACATGGGCCCCCAATAATTGGAGGCTGGAAACCGCATCGACTCGAATGGGACGGTGGGTGTCGATCGACGGCAGCGACGGCCGTGTCAGTCCTGAAGCGCGAGCCGACGAGAACGTTGAAGGCCCGGGCCTGTGGTCCATGGTAATGAAGAGCGATCGAGGATGGTAGCCGGCGATGTTAATAACACCTGGTCAACCCAACCTAAGACGACCTAGGACTCCGATGCTCCCAGGAGGAGGAGACCATGGCGGTGATGGACGACCGGCAACTGAACCAGAATGAAGCCCGCCGACAGGCACTTTGCGTCATCGTCCGTGTTGTAGTTTGCGTCCGAGTCCATGTTCGTCGTGTGCCACGTTGATGTGCATGTACAGCAGAGCGCAGGGATGGCGGTCAGAGGTTGTACGCAGCGATACACCGCATAACGATCAAACTCGCCAACACTTCTACATCCCAACAACTTTATCAGCATTACATTCACTAACTCCCCATCCCACCCCCTCTTAATAAGTCGAAGAGTTCACTCCCCCTCACGAGGTCAACAAACATGAGAGACTCACCAATAACGATCCCCCCATACGCCTCACAAACAGCAAGCACGTTCCCCGAGGTGTCGTACGCGGGTTTGGAGGGGTGTTTGAGTGTGTAGTGGGCTATTGGGGTTGATTGGGCGGTGAGGAGCTGTATGTGCCATGGTACGTTAGCAAACGTGTTTAGCAGAAGAAAGGAGTGGAGATGAAGAGAGTGAGGAGATGGTGTGTGTGTATGCGGGTAGGTGTGAGGTGATGAAGAGGGGGAAGGCGATGGGAAGGGAAGGGGAAGGACACTCACAGTCCACTCGTGCCCCTCAACACCCCGATGCACCCAGCGATACTCCTCCCCATCCGACGCTCTGAACTTCCGTGAAAGTGATCTACACAATCAAAATCCAAGCGACACGCCGAAATCGCATTCATGAGCTCCAATTAAACGTGATACGCAAGAAACAGCGTGCATATACTCACCCGCTGAACAACGAAGTCCTCCTAACCCAAGCACCCATCCCCAACCTCTCCCTCCTCGCCTTCGTATTAAACGTAACACTCCCAAGACTCAGCGCACCCCTTGAGCCGCCGAACTCGAGAGTGACGCTCGGTTCGGTGGTTTGGCTGTGATGTGAGAGGCGGCGCGTGTTTGGTGGGTGCGAGTGGGAGTGGGAGAGGGGGGAGGAGCGGCGTGGGGTGGAGGAGATCGTTATTGTGAGGGGTTGCGAAGTAGGAGAAGAAGGTGGGGACGGAGAGGATGAAGAGGATGAGGAGGAGGAGGAAGAGGAAGAAGAGGCTGAGGAAGAGACGTGCAAGAACATCCGGTCGTATATATCATCGTACTCAGTATCAGAGAGCTGACCAGTCCGGTCTTCAAGAAAGTACGGTAACGCGCGGTTCAGCATGTCGACAGTGGGCGGGGAGTGGCATAGCAGCGAAGGGGCGTGGGTGTATTTATACGATGACTGCTGCGAGATGCGAGTGGGAGAGGACCGCGCTGGTGTGAGATCGAAAGCGGTCAGGGTCCTGAGCTTCTGCGACTGAATTGAATTAACGTCGAAGATCCCCTGCCCGATGACCGAATAGAGTTCGACTGACTGGCTTATTGGGGTGGGAGACGGTTCACGAGGGCATTGCGTTATCGTGAGACTGGTCGTACACAAATAAGAGAGAACTGCGCTTGAGATTGCCTGGGACGCGGTGGTGGGACAGCGAAAAAAGGCAGGACTGGACGGGACTGTATTGGTCTCCTGGTAAGACGCGTCCGGGACGGGGAGGCCGGGCTGGGACTGGGACGCCCATCGAACAGGATTCGCGATGGGAAGTTCGAAGCTCGCTGCGACTCCGCTCCAGACTGTCTGTATGCTGAGAACACACGTCCCGCCGGCATCGTCGAGCTGTCCGCCACACATCACATCACATATGCCGCCTGCGGGGTCGAGAGCCATGCGTACTGTATGCGTCATCGTTGTCGATATATGAACCTAAAACGCCGTTTTCTTTTCGTTAGGGCAGAGGACTAGAAAGGGAGACGCACGTAGCGCACTTACCGGCACGTCGACGAATGTGGGCACAAAGATCGGAAGAGCGTTCGGGTCGGGATGTATGGATGTATGCTGTGCATTGCTCAGTGCGACATCTAGATCTCTTTGACGCGTACGTCCACCTCAAGCCTTCGCCGAGGCACATGAGAGTTCGGTTCTGTCAAAATGTCGAGCGTCCAACTCTAAACTCCCCAAGCCAAGAACAGTCAAGCCTATGCATTAGCGTCGCGGGTAGAAGAATGCACTATTCAACGCACTTGTGGGACCGCCACAGTTCCTCGCCTTGCACGCTGAGTTCACCTCCTCGCTCTTCGAATTCTGTAGATTCTTGGACTCCCCCGATCGTGTTCATGTTCTTTCTGACCTATTCGAAGAAGTCAGAGAGAGACAAACAGGATACGGCTGTTTGCCTTCTGTGACTTCGGACGAGCGGTGGTGTACCTGCGCGATCGCGACGACCTCGGGTCTTCTTGCACATATGACCCATCTGTTGTCGTGATTATGAGATACTGACTGGTCGACCGCCGTGACTGTGCAGGTAGCGCTACGACGTCTACTTCTGCAACCATGACCGGCCTCGAAAAAAGTTTCACTCGGGCTCTCTGGGGCTGACATGGTCGCGTTCGAATCCTCATTCAACAACATTGGAAGCGTTCTTATCACTGTCCTGTATAATGTTTACAACTTGGTTAAGCTGATCACATCGTTCGAATTCGTCAAACGCACCTAAATTAAATCCTAGTTCTCGATGCTAATGATCACCGATGACGACACACCTAGCACAAGCCTTCAATTCAACTTCACTCAATCACTCGGCACGAACGGCGTCCAGAAACGAACTCACCACGGCCAACATCTAGGGTCCCTTCGAACCCTTCGAATTCTCAATTGCGACATCCCACTTCCCACACTTCTCAGTCTCTCAAACCTTCAATATTCAATGCGTCCCTACGTCCCTGGAAAGCGAGCATCGTGACTTCTTCCTTCTCCGTCCCTGTGACTTCGGACCTTCGGCTGTCGCCCCGCGCCTCTTCGAATTTGTGGCTTGAAACTTGTGGGGTTATTGAATTGAATCTTTGAGTGATTGGCAGAGCGGCGTGATTGGCAGGGCGGCGTGATAGAGTGATAGAGTTGTGAGAGTGTCAGCGTGTGTCAAGTGTTAAGTGTTCGGAGGTCGGATGGTCTTCAACCGGTGCGTCACATGTAGTGGTGGTCTCATCAGCGGTCGTCTTGCTGTTCCAGCAGCTTGAATGGCCATGAAACCAGAATCGTAGCAAAGGCCAAGATCCAACACACCTTTCGCGCAGTGACTCGGAAGCGAAAAGAGGCCACACACCCAAGGACAAGCCTGATGGTGAAACGAAACAAACAACAAAACACAAAATCAAATCAAATCGAACCCTGCGCCGTGATCGGACCGAAGTTCCACACTTCCCCACATCAACGTCTCTTTCCCCACAGCGCTTCAGATGAGGAACGTTCTGCTGAGAAGGTGCATCGGGGTTTCGTTCCTGTGGCCCCGTTTTCGATTGATCGCGGTCACGGTGTGTTTGCAGTTGGGTTGTGTTGTGTCGGGTCATTCAAGATCGTTCGATCTCTGGGAAAATTGGCGTGAGTGGAGAGCTCTCACATTTCGGTGGCCGCAAGATAAAGAATTCGCGTTCGCAACGGAACGGAACGCGCAGCTAACAGGCGTGGGCTCTAACGAACGAGTCGGAAAAAACGCGCAATGGCTAAGCAACACAAAATACTTATGCTACGTGGGTCCGCCAGAAGAACTTGCTGTACGTCTTGGCAGGGGTTATGCCAGTAACTCTGAGACTCGGCGATGCTCCGGGGAAGAAACGAGACCATTTATACAAGCATGGAACATATCTAGATAAGAAGCATAAATGAAAAGAAAGTGGAGGAATGTTGAATGCGAAACAAAAGGTACCGGAGCAGTGATCGTACTAGTAGTACGACTGCCCTTTTCGTAAATATTTCGGCGCTACGGAAACGCAACGCAAACGGTCCCAGCCACCCTGAGCTTTTCGACATAAGTACTGCCGAAATAGTATATGATACAGCACTGGCTGATGTGACTACAGGATTACATGCAAACCGATGCTTATGAGAAAAAACCGATGCTCATGAGAAATGTCGTTGTGCCATGATGTCGCCGGATCGTTGATCGATCATCCTTACTAGACCTGTAAGAATATCCGTACAGTGAGCGTATAGAGGTTTGAGAGAACTCATGATTTCAATGCCATATGTTACATGACTTGGCGATCGGAAATCTTGCGTGAGATGCTTCACATGTTTTGCAGTTTATTTCTTATGGTGAGTTCGAGGTAGACATGCACGTAGATAATTAGAAATGATCATCACTGTAATTTGAGGGACTAGTGATAACGAGTACAGCTAAATGATCCCTACATACGACAATCATTTAAATACTCACGATAGGAAAATATACTACTGCAATAGCACTACATGTTCAGCTACACGACGACTTTGAGCCCCATTCGACCAAACCTTCGATTCCTGACCCATGTCTGCTTCGTCATGGAGGAGTCCGCCAAAAACGTAAGAAATCGACTGCGCTACTTTATATGTTAGGTATCGCTCACTACTACTGTATAAGACAGATGGACGACCAGGCCCATGGAGAGGAAGCTTCCGGCTGGGGGGTAGATGGATGTACTTGGTATCCGGCCTTAAGCCTACTTGGAGGAGGCTGAGGAGGAGGCTGAGGTGGCCTCTTGGACACCCAGGAACCGACGGGCTATGAATCACGACATAAGCAATATAATCATTGGTATTGAGGAGAAAATACATACGGCACTCCGAATCCTTTTGTGTCGACGAGAGGGTGGCACTGGAAAGTGTGTCGAAAGATTCGCAGTTACTACAGCTAATGGAGAGAGTTACGCGTGGGTGTATTTACCTGCAACACATGTATCCCTAGCCTCTGGCCCTGTGCTGATACAGCTATCGCACGGGACAGAACCAGAGCAGTTGATCCTCATCCTGAACGTTTCATTTCATGAGTTTCAGCAAATGCAGAACGTCATGTGATTGTAACCCACCGTTGACAGGTTGCGCAGGTCTTCACAGCGGCCGCACTAGTGCTAAGACTGCCTAGGCGTTGATCATCGGATTCTATGGACTTGTTGTCGTTGTCGTGAGGCTGACCCTTAGGCTTTGGTATGGAGGCGTTCTCACTGGCGCCGTCGAATGGTTTGAGCCTGAGCCCTGCTCCATGACGAACGGATGAGCGGGACCGCCGTCTTGTCAACCGCGTGGGAGACGCTTCGCCACTGCTAGCGCCATCGATTGGTTCAAAGCCAAGTACTCTCTCGTGACGAGGGGGTGAGCGGGACCGCCGTCTTCGTGAGCTTGCGGGGGAGGCATCTTCACCGGCACCATCGAATGGTTCAAATCTGAACACTGTCTGATGACGAACTGATGAGCGGGACCGCCGTCCTGTCGCACTTGTGGTTGTACAGCGGGATCGAGAGCGTGAAGCCGTCAAAGACCTGTGCTTGCGAGACATGGACCGACCTCGAGGCTGCCACTGTAAACTCTGGAGGTCTGGCTGTGATGATGCCCGGGAAGGATGGTTAGTTGGCGAGGGCCATAGCATGGGTTCTTGACTATCGTGGTGCCAAATAGCAGGGGACTAGCAATGATAAAAGTACATTTTATAAGTCCACCGTGCGCATAAGTGAGTAGAGTGCATACATCCGGTGGATCAAGGCATGCAAGTATATGACCCGCTGTGTTCGCATGATACATGAACTCGTTATCTGTACTCCCTGTAAGGAGCCACGCACCTTCCAAGTCATCGACAACAACTCGTGGCTGTTGCGTGTGCAATGCTGCAGCAAAGTCCCGAGGGATGTTAGAGTCCTGAACATGTTGTGGTCATTATTATCAATGGATTCCACCAGGTGTGTCGTATGAAACAACATTTTGAATCCACTTACCGGAAACAATGATTCAATATCTGTATGACTTGCGATCGCAACGCTGGCATCCGAGTGCTACTATGAATCAGCCAATGCGCAAACGGGTTCCACCATGATAGAGTGCTTACCCCAAGTATGTAATCTAATATATCATCTAAGGGGACCCGAGGCTAACAGTTGAATACCAGTAGCGTGAGCTTGAATTCGTAGCTCCGAGGTCGTCGTGACTTCTACTTACCAATATATGGTCAGAGTCTAATTCGACATCAACGTCCGGACTGACCGCGACTGGACCTCCGTTACCATCTGGATCCTCCTCGAGTGAAGGAGGATCTGCATGTGCTACGATCTTCTTTGGAAGAAACGTGCGATACTTGATCTTGTAGTAGCTAAGGAAGATACATTGGTCCTTTACTGGCTGATTGACTTGCGCTCTTGAGTCTACGGAATCGATATCCATAGTATCGGCTGGCGAAATGAGCTGAGGCTTAGAAAGGTGTGCGAGGGCACGGTATGGGCCGCTACGCTGCTCCCACTTATGTGACTGGCTATACTCCGACGACATCTGGAATTTAGCACCAGCAATGGATGCTACTTGTCCTCCGGTGGCGAAATCATGAAGGCGGTTGACTTGACCAAAAAATGCGCCCACCGTCCATGAAGACGTCTTCATCGTCCCTCTGACAAGAATGATATCTTCGGGTTCGCACTGGAGACCCCATCTCCTCGGGTCTGTGGCAAATGCGTACCAGCTCGCGTGATTTTCAAGCATGTATTGCTTGAACGGAATATTGGGGCTAAAGCATGTCTTCGTGGCGTGGTCATCCAGTACCAAAAATGCTCCGCGATGGCTCGTACACTTGAATGTGTAAGAGAGATCCCCTCCAGCGACGGAAGTTACGTCGCTAATATTACAAATAAGTGTTAGCGTACATTGGGGAACGGTAGAGACGACATACACAGAGGCGCCCCCACTTGCGGAATGGGCTTTGACAGTTTCGCTGCAGAACGCACGAGGTTGCAAAAACCCATGTCTCACGGATTTGAGGTTATTGTGGACTTCAACAGGCTGAAATCCTTCTGGTACCCCAGCGGCATTTAGTTCGTGGTCGGCACCGACAGTGATGTTGAATAGACTGCGAAAACCACCATCTTCGTCGAGAAAGCCTACGTCGCCAAGGTGTACGTGGCGAGTGCAGCCATCCTCACTCTGTGTAGGCTCGGGACACCATAATGCATGGCCATAACCGTAAGTAGAAAGCTGGTCAGCGTACACAGCTGCAGCGTGACCCATCGAAAAGCAGGGGAGTGAGACAAATAACGGCGGTAGTGGGGGTGGAATGGATAGATTGCTTCAGCACTTCATCCAGGGTTGACGAGAGTCTAGAGGGTGCTGTAAACAATGCGGCGTATATGAACGTGAGAGTAGCTGGAAAGAGAAGCGTTGGCTGTGTAAACACGCGAAAGATAAGCGCACCTCGGAGATATATACTGAAATCAGAGAGCTCGAAATAGGATGTAACTCGGAAACAGCATGTTGCGCTTTCCCATGCTTTCGGTTGATAGATAGAATGATCCTGGTCCCTGCCGGCTCTGCCGTTCTGAAAGTTTAGTTACGGATGAACAACAGATAATTACCAGTGCGTTTGCTGTCCAGGCATTCACAAATTACCTCTGAGGTACATCTCACGTTCAGTTTGAGGACCACGGTTGAACAACCAAGAAAGGTAAACACCGACGCAATCGAGCATTCCATGGATTTGTAGAGACACAAGGTTCGGGGTATAGTGCTGGTGACATAAACATGGTTCGCGAGGGGTTGAATTCGTATCCGTGTCACCCTCAGTCGCATAGAGTGGTTGTGTCCGAAAGGCCACTTTGCCGCACTGACGGCGGGACGCGTCTACTACGGTCCTGCCTAGCAAACGCAAGAATCCGCTCGATTGTCGAGTGTATCGTAGAGCGGCTTTTGCTACTGTCTGAGCCCCGCATCGAAGTATCCGCGGTGCGCCCTCGGCGATGCCATTTTAAGCTAACAGGTATCCACTGCAATGAGTATCCACACGAGTGTGTTGTAACGGGCAGGACTCACGCTTGTATCGCACGGTAGATGATTCCTGCTTCGGAAGACTCGTTGTTGTCTACCTGGACATCGACGGACATGGACTGATGAATCAAAGAACAGGATCAAGGGGGTCAGTACAACTCGCGTGACATTGAGAAATCTTACATCGTAGTCAGCCAGATCCTTCTGACATTTGGCTATTACGAAATAGTCAACAAGTGACGACAATAGAGGCCAATAACGTAGACTCACCATCCAACTCTGAGTCGTCAAGCTTGCAAATTGGATCTTCCTTTTGCAAGAAAGTTGACTCCGGGTGTTGATCAAGCTCTAGTATTGACAACGAACGGAGGCTCACGGGATCGAGGTTCTTCAGGCAGCTCTGAATCTCGTTGACCTCTGGGGCGCTGAGATTACGGTATGAAGTGTGGTAGACTACGCCCGATAAGTATCGATGTCAAGTCCTGTCATACAGTGAACGTATGTACTAACCCGTCTTTCGCCTGAATCTCTCTGGAGAAGATATAACCCGCCGACGGCAATGAGACTTCTCATTTCTTGCGGAATGGCAATGCAGAAGACCGGGTGGAGCAGCAGGTGATGGTTCTATCCGCTGTGAGGCTGTATCGTCACCTTGGGTCGTTGGCAGCCATATGCCTGTGCCATCAGGTCCAGCTTCCGAGGGCACCTGAAGAGCGATGGGTCTTTGAGAGAGGGCATCGTGCGCAGAAAATACGACTTACATATTCCAAGCCGGAGTTGGTCTCTAGTTTTCCCACTTATTCCAGCAATTTGCTTTGTTAGTATCTGCCGAGTGTCAGAAGGTGGAGGAACATACCTTTGAACTCGTCTACAACAATCTGTAGGTCCAGTTTATGAAGCGTGCTAGCGAGGGACTGAGGGATTGGAGCATCCTGACCGACGGATAGAAATAGACTTTCTGTTAGTACCTTGGTCAGCAAACACGAAGAACATAACATTCTTACCGCGAACAGAACCTCAATATCCGTGTCACTTGCAATAGCAACTTCCGCATCGGAGTTCTAGTATGCAACGTCATAGGGCAACTGGTGAGTATAGTGCATATACGACGAGCAATGTGAGAAACAAACCTCTAATATATAATCCAATACGTCGTCTAAAGGACTTCGCGGCTATAAAAAGGGCTAGTGTAAGCGCAACGTCAAACAGGGATGAGACCTACTATCATAGGCACTCACCGGAAAGTTTCCAGTGTCCATTTCAATAGAATAGTCAGCTGACGACACGGATGTACCTGCGCTGCCAACAGAATCATCGTCTCGGTCGTCAGGAGTAGACCTCTCCCCATTTGCAACGATCTTGGTCGGGAGGAGTTTGCGATGCTTGAGCTTGTATATGTTGAGGAATATGCATTGATCCTTCGTACGTTTGGCCACGCGCCCTTCGGCTGAGTTATCGGAATGCTCGTCGCCCCCGTGGAGTAAGTCATATGGACCACTGCGCTGCTCGCAGTTATGATACTCGCTATATTCAGAAGATAAACTGAATTTGGCCGCGGCGGCTGCCGAGACTTGTGCCCCAACGGTGACCTCTTGCGTTCGGTCGATTTTGCCTAGGAACGCTCCGACAGTCCAAGACGATGTCTTCATCGTCCCTCTGACAAGAACGAGGTCTTCTTTAGCACAGCGGATGCCCAACTTCCTGTCGTCGGTAGCGAATGCGTGCCAGCTCGCCTGATGTTGAAGCATGTACCTCTCGAATGGGGCGTTAGGGCCAAACGACGCCTTCGTGGCGTGATCCTTGAGGACCAGAAACGCGCCACGGTGACTCGTACACTTGAAGGTGTATGAAAGTTCCCCTCCAGCGA
Organism: Irpex sp. M6601; assembly: GCA_037039805.1. Lineage (NCBI taxonomy): Eukaryota > Fungi > Basidiomycota > Agaricomycetes > Polyporales > Irpicaceae > Irpex > Irpex sp. M6601. Next base: position 23,187 of record JAXQGN010000163.1, on the reverse strand, counting down.
TACCTTTCACATTCCTATCGTAGTGGTCTCATGTTAGCGAAGTATTGCCTCACCAAAAAATAAACTTACGCCAATGCATGCGCTTCCGCAGTGTTGACCTTAACGCTTTCACTGCAGAATGGTCGAGGCTGGAGAAATCCGTCTCTGACGGACTTCAGATTGTTGTTGAACTCGATAGGGACAAACCCTTCCGGGACCCCAGCAGCGTTGAGTTCGTGATCTGAATCGACTGTTATGTTGAACAGACTCTTGAAGCCGCCATCTTCGTCGAAGTATCCCACATCCCCGAGTTCTATACCACGAACTCGGCCGTCGCTTGCCTCCATAGGTTCTGGAAACCATAACGGGTGGCCGTAGCCATAAGACCGGAGTTGCTCAGCGTAGACCGTGGCTGCGAGTCCCATTATTGTCGGCCTTGGAGACGAGGTTGGAAGAGAGCAGGGAGAGGAAAGAAGAGTGCAAAGGTTCACTAGATATGCTCTTTGAGCATTGCCATGGATGCTATACAGACGAACGTGGGAATAAGTGGAAAGAAGAGCTGTGCACGAATGTAAACATGAACGTACCTCATTCCGCAGACATGTCAAGAACTTGAACCACGACAACTAATGAGAGCGCGTATCAACGTAGCATATGTGTGTACTGCATTTGCAGTGCCATGTTTGCATGCGATTCGCATGTGTAGACGATGTCAAAATTCGAGCTGCTTGTTCCAACGCAAGATCGTGGCTGAGTTGGCTCATCGAGTAAGTACGAGGGGCTCCCGTTGCTCATGGTGAGTAGGATAGTAGTAGTACTCGCTACAAGTTTGCTGATGTCAGCTACTTATTTGAATTGGTCCATACAACTAAAACTGAGCATGCACTTACCACTAACTTACGATGCGCAGAACCATCGGCGCGGACTCGCAAATTGTGACTCGGACTGGTACGTCGGCACTGTTAGCTGCGTCCACTGCCAGTGGCTATGCCGGCGCCACTGGCAGTGGTGAATTGCAACTCGTAACGTAACGTCAATGTGATTGGTCACAGACTGCTACATATGGGTATCACGCGTCACATGCGTCACGCTCAAGTTGTCTGCGGGCGCCGCGGCCGACAACCGCTCACGCGTTTGACTACCGTGACTACGTACATGCATACACTACATGTAGAGCTAGTATGTAACAGTACAATGCGATTGCCACATCGACAAGCACATGCGACAGCTGCACTGCTTTGTTCTTTAAAGCTGGCGTAAGAATTAGGTGAGTACAAGCTGTTCAAGTTCATACTAAGACTCTGAGGTTACTACCAAAGTTCAATTGATTAGATGCATTAAAGTGTATTGATTGTTTTTGATACAGGAGACGTGGCGACAGGGAATCATTCTATAGCTATTAAATACAAGAACCGTACCAGAGTGTTGCACCCTGACTGGACGTACAGCGACGAGCGCGGTACAATGGTACGTTCTATGTACGTTCCATATCAAACCTAGTTTCGACGCCCTACGTGAGTAGTATTCAACCCTCATTGCATAGCCTTGCAGTGCTACCGTGCTCTATTCCCACGTCCTTCGCACAGGAAAACCAAATCCTACAACATCATAGACCCGTATAAACTGCCACCTTTTGTCCCTCTACAACGAGCCCACATTGTCCTCTATGGGTCTTGCAGCCACAGTATATGCCGAGCAACTATACACGTACGGCCATGGACATCCATTGTGGTATCCAGAACCTAGGACAAGTTTCGACGGTCGCACGCAAGATATTCGACTAGGTGATGTGGGCTACATCGACACGCGCGGAGGGTTCCGTAGGTTTTTCAACGTCACCGTCGATTCCCATCATGAGTGGAATGCGGGAGGAGTACCTGCAGGTTTCTCCCCTCTCGTGTTCAACGAGGATTTGCGGTGCGTGAAGGAACAGGCCTTGGATCCGGGGCCGCTGTGCAGCGAAGGTGTAGAGAGCCAGGCCATGGAAGCGTGTGCATCTGCGTGAGTTCATAGCGTGCCGAATGTACAATGCTTCCGTCATGACTTACCTTACCTTACTTCAGAAACGTCGCCGGTTTGGCGGGCGCAGAGTTGTCTTACACATTCAAGTGTCAAACGCACTGCGGTGCATTTCTCATTCTCAAAGACCACGCTACAGACACTTGGATTGAGCCGAACGTCCAATTCGAGGAATACATGCTACAAAATCACGAAAGCTGGTACACATTTGCAACCAATCCGCAAACCCTAGGTATACGATGCGAGAAAGAAGATATTGTCCTTGTCAGAGGGACAATGAAGACGTCAGCCTGGACCGTTGGTGCCTTCCTCGGAAAGGTCGATTGTGCCCATGGTGTCAGTCTTGGTGGACAGCTGGGGACGTTTGGAGGCGTGGGTCTCAAGTTGTCCTCCGAACGTGCAAGATATCACAAGTGCGAGCAGCGGAGTGGCCCTCTACGCTCTTCCTCCCAGCATCTCGCAGAGCTGCCTGGTGGACGATCCTCTACATCACAGACCTCGGATGCTATGGAAGTCGACTCAGTGCCCATTAACTATCTATCGCCAGGCTCTTCGGACGTATTGAACTCTCCAAAAGATCAATGCGTGTTTCTGAGCTACTACAAGATTAAATACCGGGTTCTCTTGCCCAAGAAGATTAGGGCGAATGCAGACCCACCATTCCTGGGTAGAGATGACAGTGCACATGACGGCGATAGTGGGCCATTGTCTGCCATGTACGCAGACGTTAAACAAGAAACGAAGTCTCTTTCAGTGCGTTTGAGTGCGAGCTGAGTCTAGGAATGCTTGCTGATATCAATACAATTTTTTGGGTAGCCGCGAACTGCACTAGACGACGTGCTGGATTATATTCTTGACGTATGTGTTGACACACTATATCGATAACAATAGACATCAATTCAAGCAACGTCCAGAAATCCGATGCAGAACTTGCGCTCGCCAGTGACGTAGATGTCAGGTCGACGTTGCCTGTGAGAATCTGATCGTCGTGTCTTCGTGCGGATTTCACGCTGATCTCCACGGGCAGAATCGTCAATTCCACTCATCAGTTCGTTCCGTGCTGGAGGAACAACAGCCCGAATTATTCATTGATGCTGCCAAAGGTACTTAGCACTTCTTGCATGCACCGTCGCTCCTGCTTCACGTTCTTTCATAGTGGGTCGAATCGCTCGCGGCCGTTCCGACTATTTTATAGAAGCAAGCGTGCGTCTTATTCGTCTTTCATACCGTGTTGACCTCACCTGACGCCCACTCAGCACGAGCCCCCACGACAAGAGAGCCCTTCAGTTGCCTTATGGCCTTCTTCGATGCTTCAGTCTCCTTATCCCTCAGGCCCGGATGTCGACGGTTCAAGCTACTCCCGTGGCCGAACACTCCGTCGCCGAGCATCAATGTCCATCTCTCGATCTCATTCCCGCAGTTTATCTAGGACTCGTGACAGATCGATGTCAGCTCATCGTCACCAGTCAAGATCTGGGAATTCTTCCCGCAATCAGTATTCCCAGCCTCAACGTACTCAAGGATGGCGAGGATGGCGCTCAGCCACTCCAACACAGGAGACTCAACAGGGAACCATTGACGGAGCACCCAGAGTCGTAACGGTGACTCTTCCTACTCTCACGGTGCATAGCATTTCAGGGCGATATGAATGCAGTTACTGTGGCAAAGGCTTTACGCGGCCAAGTAGCCTCGAGGTGGGTACGGTTTCTTCCTAGTCTCTCAGCGTGGTGATGACTCTTCGCTATTTAATACAGATTCACTTGCATAGCCACACAGGCGAAAAACGTGAGTTAATCGTTTCTTCCCCATTTTGCGCGGCCTCCATGCCCAACTTCGATCGAAGAGTCCCTGACATATTTTCTATCATAGCGTATCTCTGTCCATTTGAAGGTTGTGGACGCAGGTTTGTTGTGGCGAGCAACATGCGCAGACACAGTAGGATACATTCCGGAGGCCTATTAGAGGCTTCACAGAGAAGTAGCCCGGAGCCCGAGGACGTCGGTGGTGAGAGCGAGGGTGATGCTTCTACTGCTGGTTCTATTCCGTCCTCCCTGGGTGCTGGTAGTAGCCTGAACGATTGATTCTACTTGCTACGGTACGTCTGTTTTCTTATACAGTGATCGCACTATCATGCTCTTATTGCGAACTTACCCCAGCTTTGGTCGGTTTGATAGAGAAGTCCAAACAAGTTCCAAGCTCGTTGAGTAGTAGCTGCAACAACTTGTCTGTGCTCAACGCACTAAGCAGTGCATTTACGATCATTTCGAATCAATATCAGCATCACGCAGAAGTAACGCTATGCCCACGATCGTTGAGACAGTGGATAGTGTGTTGAAGTTAGCACACCCTAATAGTAGGTCAAGCACTAGTACGTTCTGTCCACAGTTCGACATGGCGTACATGGTTCGTCTCTCAAGCTAACTCTTTTTCAGCTTGACAATGCACAGCAAGTATGATCGATTTATCGGATCCAAGCATGCTTTATACCGGGTGAGGGGATCCTTACCTTGTGATCAGCGCTCAATTGTGCAGACTTCCGCGTTATCTCTCATGTCCATGAGTCTCGGAGAATCATGCAAAGTGGTATACGAGAACCCTTCGAGGCGTTATATAGGATTATCCCACACATCGGATGGCGCGTAATGTCTCATCTCCACAAAAAAGCAAATCGACCGGATAAGGTTCTCGAAAACTTCGCCAACCTCCCATTTTCCCATCGCGCTGAATACTAATGTGCGCCGACATTCTTCCACATCCTTGTATTGACCAAGTGACTAGCAACAGGTACAGAAACGTTATTGGTTCATGGTAAAGCTTCAACATAACAGCTGGAGAAACAGGTCTTGATGCTATATGACATTGATTTCCCCGCACATCACGTATGTTCAGTGACGATCCGAACGACGGAAGGAAGGAGGCTGAATTGCCTCAATTTGTTTCCTGGTGTTAGTTCGCTGCTTCCTATAAAGCGGGATCCTTTCAGTCGGTAGCTCCAAGGGCCTTTTCCCATCACTCCAACGCCACGATGTCGACGAAATCCTTGCTCTCCCTTGCTCTCCTTCTCGGCTCCGGCTCTGCCCACACCATCTTCCAGAAATTGTACGTCAATGGCGCAGACCAGGGCGAACTCGTTGGCATTCGTGCACCAGACTATGACGGTGTATGTCCTATTTCATCCTCCGTCGTGCTCCAGGTCGAACTATTATTTGTTTAGCCTATCACGGATGTGACTTCAAACGATATCATCTGCAACGGAGGTATCAATCCATACCACCAGCCCGTATCTAAGGCAGTCATTACTGCCCCTGCTGGCTCTACGCTTACGGCTGAGGTACGTTGCACCTTTATTTGAACCTCCACTCGGAACTCATGACGCTTACTCTTATACTAGTGGCACCACACCCTGAACCAAGTCGCTGGTGATTCGCAAGACCCGATCGACTCCTCCCACAAGGGGCCTGTCATCACTTACCTGTGAGGGCACCTCTATCTTACTACATGATCCGCTCGGTCATAACTCATTGTGATTATGTTCACAATAGTGCGAAGGTACCTGATGCAACACAATCAACAGTTACCGGTCTCCAATGGTTCAAGATTCACGAAGATGGCTTCAATCCTTCGACAGGAAAGTGGGCGGTGGATACGCTCATTGCTAACAAGGGCAAGGTTAGCTTCACGATCCCCCAGTGCATTGCGTCCGGACAGTATCTGCTTAGGCATGAGATTATCGGTACGCTTTTCTTTTGCCTCTTACATATCATTTATTCTGACCCATTCCCTCGTCTTCTCGTGACACATTAGCTTTGCATGCTGCGGGTTCATACCCGGGAGCTCAATTCTATATGGAGTGTGCACAACTCCAAATTACAGGTGGGACTGGCACAAAGACCCCAGCGACGGTGAGCTTCCCAGGAGCGTACCATGGCACCGATCCAGGTATCACGCTCAGCATCTACTATCCACCTGTCACAAACTACACGATTCCTGGTCAGTCCCCTCCTTTATTCGATGACCTTGATTACATATGTTAACTGCCTTTCATGCTGAACCAGGTCCTTCTGTGTTTACATGTTGATCGCACGCACTCGGTACAGGTCATTGGTCCTAGTATGCATATATATGTTCAAATGCTTTGATTCGTCTAGCTGCTGTCAGCATTGTCTTATAAATGAATGTGTACCGCCATGGTGGCTAAGTTGTAATTAGTATTTCGTCTGTGATCAAACGAGTGTCGTAGAACAGACCCGGAGTGAGCGCAGATAATTGCAAATTGTAGGCGGAGAGGGGAGAATCACATTATACATATGAGAAGGAGGCAGCGGTGCATTGATTATGTATACAAAAGGTAAGCAATCTATACATACAGAGATCTGTTTGACCAGTACTCGGTGCTGAGCGGCGTATCATAGTTAGTGGTAAGGACGGGCTGGGGGGTGTCCTCAGAGGGGTCCTCGTCGTCGTCGTTCTTGCTCTTCTCTCCCTGCACATTCTTGTATGGCTCCAATCCCTTGTTCACAGAGATATGAACATCAGAAAGATGGACTAAGCGACGCAGCCCGGGGCGCGCCTCTATCGCTTCTCTTATAACCCGCAAAGTTTGAGAACGACCGCGAACCGTCTTAAACTCCTTCTCCTTGATGACTGGTTTGACCTTCGATGATGCTATCTTTGCCTCAAGACGCTCCAAGAACGATGTCAATTCTTTCCAGAGCCTAGTTCCCTTGAGAAGTTTGCCCTCCGATGCAAGAGTTTCCAGCGTAGCCTTGAAGCGAGGTAACTCTACCTCCTGCTTGGTGACGTCAAGTGGGTCCAGCTTCCAATTCATAGAAATGCGGTTGATCGCCAATGCACTTGCATCTGTAACAGAGTCCAATTTCTGCGAGAATGCTCGACGAGTAGCGATTTCCAGTGGGGTTGACCCAACTCCATCCTCTAACGTCAGTGCTTCGACGGGTCCAGCTGTAGCAACAAGCCGCGTAATATCCACGTTGCTGAGTTGCACGGCGATGTGGAGAGGCGTTAAACCAGACAGGTCTCGTATGAGATATTGCTCGACTTCTATCTGTGTCAAAGCCTTTACGGCAGGCAAGTTCTGCTTCTTCACAGCTATATGCAACGGCTGACGTTTTAGGAATATGAGTAAACCACAGAATTGAGAAGTAGGTCAACAATACTCACTGTTTCTCCGTATTGTTTCGTCTGCTGGCGGAGCAGGGTGCGAGTAACATCTTTGGGAAGCTTCTCGAGAATGTAGTCGAATAATTTGAGATGCTTTGAGTCCGAGTCGCTCACGTCCCTCCCGCAAAGGACATGATAGATATTGCGCCTATATGCCAGAGTTAGAATGGAATTTTTTTGGCTGTATATCCCATACTTGCCTGTCGTCGTCGGTTTCCATGGGTGACACTCCGTGAGCAAGAAGGGTATCGAACAGTGCGGGGTCTGTTGCCCATCTAACAGCCGCAAGGATGGAATTGAAGCCATATGTACGTTGCCTATTACTTTATTAGTATGCTAAAGGTAAGCTACCGCGAGGGACGTACCGAAGTTGGAGCTGATCCTGCGTTTCCTTCGGCCGCAACGTTAAAAGCATCTCGAGCATGTCGGCTCGATCGCTCAGGATTGATGCCATTGCCGCTGTCTCGTTCACTGCATTCGGAGACCATCCAAGCAATACGGGCAGAGCAGCACCAAGATCAGATATCTGTTGCAGGAGTTTGGCCTTCTCATCGCCGTGTGCAGATGCGTAGAATCGATATGCTGCAAGGGGCTGGTCACTAGCTAGGTATCGGACAGTCGCTGTCAGCCCATTCCGCAGAGCAGTCCAAACTGAAGGGACTATGGTCCCTTGATACGTCTGAGGAGCATTGGGGTCACCCTTGGTGGCAAGATCCTTCCTCTTCTTCCCATGGACATTGAGCCCCAGGTATACCTTGCTCGACGTCTCATGAGAAGCTTGGTCTTCCGACAGTGACATGCGATGGGACCAGAGATCGATGCCTTCTCCAGTTCGGCGTATAAATTCGTCCAGCATGACCGGTCGATCGTGTGCGAGCAAATCATTAAGCACGGCGCTGGCGTCCAAGACGTCGCCGGGCAATGAATGCGCGATACTTAATAGCTGGACGAAAGCCTCGAAATCGTCCTCTATGACAGCCTTCGTTAGGGGTGTGGACCAGACAGTCTCGTTCGCATTCTTGTTGTGCCATGGGGCCGTCGTCTTAAGCATACGAGAGGGAGGTACTTGCACTCTGACTTCGGATGTTCGCTTAGCGATGTCGATGAAATTGATGGGCTCTTCCTCAATTTCCATCTCCTCGTCGTCACTATTGCTAGAGTCTTCCCCATCTGTGTCCTCATCTGCAACAGACTTCAGAACGGTGCTATCGAACAGCTAAGACATCCTCACCTAAAGAAATGAACTTTGAGCTAAACTTGCGATCAGTCTGCTCCTTCGGGCTAAATTGCGCGACAGCAATGGCCAGTATCAACTTCACAGTGTCCCACTTGCGTGCAAGGACTGCTAAATGCAAAGGGGTATAGCCTGAAGAATGCTGAGTCCAGATTTGTGACTTATTGAAACATGGTCTAGGCGTACCTGCGGAAGAACCGCCCCAATGACAGGAGATTTGAAGAGGCGTATCAGGCGCCTTATGGCCACCATGCGGCATGCATAGCTGTTGGATCTTGGTGTTGTTTCCTTCATAACTTGCCGTGAATAGCTCATCATACAATGCGACAAGGTTGCTCGGCAAAGGACTCTGACCCCAGGGCGCCAAGTGACGATAGAACTGGGTTGAAGGATCACCAAAGCTGTGTATTGCCGGAGTGTGGCGATACTGCACGGGAATGTTGGAGACGAAGCGATACATGGAGGGATAGACGTTGGTATTCTTGGAGTCCCCTTCGAGATGTAGATCGCGACCGATCTTGGCGTTGTGGTTTACGAGAAGATTCTCGATCTCGGAGTAGAAGGTGTCTATCTCGTCGAGGGGCAGCGGATTTTCCTCTGTCTCGGAGGATTTGGTCTCAACATTTCTGCACTCAGAAATGATCCTCTGCACTTCCACTCTCCAACTGGCGGTTTCGGTGAGAAGGGAGACTTTGGAGGGCTGTGATGCTGGTGTATCTTCTATGACTATGGGTGTTCCAAGAAGCATCCGATGAGCTCCCGGTTGATCGTTGATACTTGATTGGGGCTTCTTAGATTCTGATATCTTTTCCTTGACCCAATGTACATAGTCAAGGCAAGTGGCTTGCTCCGAGTTGGACATGTTTCGAGTCTCAGATAATGTTTGGTTGACATCAGCGCCTAGGTCAACCAAGAGGTGGACGGAATCATCGCAAGCTGACAGGGCCGCCTCCAAAGCAGTCGGGACCGTCATGGAGGATAAGGGAAGGACATGCGGATCATTCCTTATCCTAAAGATGATTAGAAATGACTCTTCATGAAGCGATGAGATGACATACTTCGTATCCCGCGCCCTCTCTAGCTCATCTTTGGAGGAGTTGATCTTGGCGCCATATGCCAATAGACAAGCAAGCGTAGAATAAGAGCCTCTAGAAACTGCAGAGACCAGGGGAAATACCACGTTGCTGTATCGCGGCATATACGGAACGTTCAAAACAGCCTTGGCATTGGGATCACGAGCAAGGAGTGTCGATACCAGCCTCCACTTGGATTGAGCCACGATGCGATGGAACACAGTCGCAAGGTTCTCGTCGGCTTCAGAAGAGACTGCGCCTGCTGTGAGTAGCTTCTCTACAATCCGGCAGGCCTCAGTTTCGTCCTCCGTTACGGCTGCCAAGAGCAATGATTGGACATATTTGGATGCATATGGTGCCGACGGGAGTTTCGCAACAAGACTGGCGTTCGCTCCGGACGCAAGCAAGAGATCGAGTGCGTCAGAAGAGCCTGACATGACTGCGTAGTGTAAGGGAGAAAGAGCATAATCCCAGTCTTGAACATCGATCTCGAATACATCCGGTTCCTCTGTCTCGTCCTCTGGAATGTTGCCGTCGATGTCCTTGGGCTTGTCCTCTTCCTTGTCATCAGTGCTATCCGCTTCGTCAGAATCCCAATCGTCCTCGCTGCTGTCTTGCGATCTGTCGCTGTCTGACGCAATACTCTCTTCTTCGGCGATATCGTCTTCAACGTCCATGGTCTGCTCCTCCTTCAAGCGAGCGGCCTCCGCTTCCGCAGCCTCCGCAGCCTCCTTATTGACGACACTACGCTCCAACAGCTTCCGCACCAGAGCCGGCAGGTTCAATTGTGCAGCCAAGTGTAGCACCGTACGGCCGTCGACTAGACGTGAGGTCATTCTAGCGTCGGCGTCGATGAGATCGATTGCAATGTCAACTGCCTGAGACAGCGTAGCGACCTGCAGGGGAGTGCGGCCAACGTGGTCGCGGCGATTCACGTCAATGCCGTCCTTGATCATGTTGCCTACAGTGTTACGGTCATGCGCTGCAATCGCTGCAAAGAATTTCTCTGTTGGGCCCATGTACGCCTGCTCCGTCCACTCTCCTTCATCAATCGGATTGAAGCTGCCAGAGATAGATTGGCGACCTGCGTCCTCGATGATGAACCTGAGCAAGCGACTCAGTAATATGTGAAGTGGTGGGTAATAGGGCACGTACTGCACTCTACCGCGAAGATAAGATTCATCCTCAACCTTCTGCAACTCTCGCTCTTCGTCGTTCTTCGGGACTGGACAGTACTGGTAAAAAGTATTCTGTGTGAGAACCACGTCTTACACGGAAAGACAAAACGCACTTCACAGCAATCCTCTAGGCACTCTGGCATAGTGCCAAAGAAGGCGGGATGGCGATGAAGTCTTCTCCCCTTGTTCTTCGGATTGAATGGAGCTAAAAACAGATGAGCACCTGCTCAAGAGCAGGTTATCGTGACGCACAATTCATTCCAAGATCCTAGCACGAAATCAGTATGGACTTATGAGCACGCATCAATTTAACACGTACCGTCTGATATACGAGCTTCTCGATACGTCTGGCATCCCATCCTGGGCCGTAGGGTATGTGTAACGAGACAACATCGTAGTCACTCAACTCTAATCCGGCATTAACCTCGTCCTTCAGATCTCCCTTGTACGTCTTCACTCTCTTAGATCGCATCCACTGGTTTGGCCTGGGGGGACGCCCCCGTATATTGCGACGAGAGTCGATATACTGCTCTCGAGCAGCGGCGGTAGCTAACTTCTCGAGTACAATCAGGCGAGCCAATCCTTGTACGCGAACGATAGAACGCTCGAAAATCTGAGCGGGAAACGCGGGATGTCAGCATCGAGGTAACGTGCATAATACAATCTCACTCACAGTAGGGTCAATGTCTTCACGTCGGAGCTGAGGCACATAGATCTCAAAGTTGCGAGAGGCATACTTGGCAAGGCGAACCTCGTAGGAGGGAGATCGACGTGTGATGTCTGTAGTGTTACACTGCCGCATTGCTGCGACAATTGCACGGGGATTGGCCCAAACGCGGTTGCCATCGAAAGCACAGCACGGTGCATCGACGTCGAAACCAGCGAGAACCTCTGCAGGAGACTGGTAGAGTCGAAGCACAATCTGCACGGCGCGGTAGGGATATTGAGAGTGGATAGACACTGTGTGCTTGGTGCGAATACAAGTCACATCCCAGGGGATCGAATCCCTGACTGCCTCATAGATTGCGTTGATTTTGACTTCAGCCTGCTCGGGAGTCAAGCCGTACAGAAACAGGTCGACGTCGGAGGCGGGATAGGCATGCGAATGAAAGTGCTTCCTGAGTGACCTCTTCGATGCTTTTGCCTTCTCGGGAAGAGGAGCAAGGCACGCCTGCACGGCACCACCAGCAGCAATGACATTGCTCCAATCGGTGAGCTGATATAGTGAATTTTCGGTAAAGATAGCCCAGTTCTTCTTGAAATCATCCAGACTCTGCACCATGGCAGGAGTGCCCTCCTTGCGGCGCTGGTCCTCAGATAACGGCATGATATACTTTGCACCAAGATCTTCTTCGCTGACTACTACACGCGCACGCGTAGTGCGAATAGCAGGGGATGCGTTGAACACATCGACGAGACCGACGTGAGGGTCTTTGAGACGATCATTGCCTTTGTCCTGGGCAAATAGCTTGCGAAGCTCGGCTTCATCATCCAGAGAGGGACGAAGTGCCGCGTCGAGATCAGCTCCAGTGCCAACGGGAAGCTGCTCGATGCGAGCGAGGAAGCTGGTTGCCTCGGCGTTCTGCATAGCGGAAAGGGGTGTTTGGTGAGTACGGTTGGATAAAAGGCTCGAGCACCGTTGGAGAATCAACAGCACCTATGTCTGACACTTCAATGGTGCTAGCTCCCCATGTTATATAGTATTCGGAGCCAGAGGTGAGCGCTGAACGTCAATGTCTGAAACGACCGACGCCCGACGCGACGCGCTGTGCACACGCTCTGCATTGCCAATTTCCGGACAGGCGTGGCGCTCCTTTACCTAATCCAGAAGTCGTCGGTACCGACGACCCCGACATCATGCGCTGATGCGCCCTGACAAGAGTCTTTTGAGAGCCATTTGACTCCACGATGGTCGACGCATGCCGCACACCGTGTTTATGACTCTGCGTTACCATACGGTCCCACTGATCGAAGCCAACCAAATCAATAGTGCGCAAGAGTCAGTGTGATTTGACAGCAAAACTACTTCCGTACTACAGGGACCGACAGTGGAAGAACAAAAAATAAATACAAGGCCCGAAGGATAGATTACGTGCGAAGAAAGAGGAGCCAATAGGAGATTAGAACACATGAGCAACATGATGCAGAAGATTATCGAGAGCCTGCACAGAATCGTCACGGTGAGTCAAATCGTCACTAGATGGAAGGAAAGAAGAGCTCACGTTATCCATTTCTTCCAATTCTTTGAATGAGCTAGCGTATATGTCGCGGATCTGAGGATGCAGGGAATTGACATCAATCTCTCTGCCAAACAGGAGTTCATCCACCGGATCCAGCGGTGAAAGCTCAGGTTTTCTGGTGGTCATTGCCCTCGCCTCGATAACCGCGAGCATTTGCGTTAAACCGAAGTCGTCTTTAGGTAACACCACTCTAGGCCGGTCCCCGTTGGATGATTGAGTCATAGAGCGCGTGGGAAGGGAAGTGCCAGGCGAACCACTGCGATAGACTGAGGATTCAGACATGACTGAAGCTAAAGACTGTTGGCGATCGTGTGGCGGTCGAGCACCTTTCTGCGGTGTGCCAGATGGTGTCACGGAATGACCTCTTGAAGACTCGCCTGGGCTCGCGGTACGATAACTCGACATCCGAGACAGGAGGGGTGAGGCAGCACGCTGCGCCGAAGAGGTAGGAGTCGGGGACCTTCCGTTCAAGACATTTGCGTTGGGTGTAGCCGCACGAGAGCTGCTTGGTCCACCTTCTGCAGTGGAGTAGTCCGAGGGAGACATTGAGCGGAAAGAATCTGTCGAATCGAAGAGGCCACTAGAGCTTGAGTGGGAAATGGGCGGTCGGCCGCTTCCTTTCTCATGTTTGATCTTGCTCAGGACACGGTCGAGTTTGGCACCCAGCCCGTCCTTGCCTCTGCTCAGAACGCCATGGAGGAGATCATCTCTAGCAATATCACTTCTCTCCTTGTGAGGTCCCGCTTCGCCACGCCACTCAGCTTCCACGATGTCGCTAATATCGTAAGTCTCGCCATCTGGCTCAACATACGAATAGCGCATCCGGTCATCCACGTCGTATCGCGAACTACGTATCATCGCATTTCCCGGAAGCAGGACGTCCAAACCTCTAGACGAGTTCGTCTGCGCAGACAGAATGGCCCGCTGGTTCGCACGAGTAGCAGCTCGTTGGGCTGCGATAATTTCCTGCTTCGACAGTTGACGCTTGGGCTCGTCGTTTGCACTGATTGTGGAGTCTGACGTGACACTCGACCCACTGAGTGATTCTCTCTGCAACTTCTGTAAGGCAATCTCGTCTAGCGGAGCGGAAGACCGATGTTTGGACGAAGGACGATACGCAACTGCACGGCGCAGGATGAAAACGGGATCATCCGGTGAGACGTCTTCGGGGTTCCCTAGCAGCTGTGTTGAGTCGATTGAACGCCTCTTCGCATCGCTTGGACGTTGATTGGCCGCGCGATATGTTGGTGGGCGGGAAAATGCCTCGATGACTTTGCTTGTGGGCGACAACTCTCGCTCTAGATAAACGCACTCAGTAACGATATTCTCAAAGAAAAATCGAACATTGACGTACCCTTTTCACCGGTATTAACAGACAGAATGTACCGAACCCGCGTTGAGCTGCGACGCTTGGTAAGCTTGTCCTCAACTTCATCGCCACCATCTACCACCCCGTCGATGATACCAAACCGTTCCAACCCTTGCTCAATAACCTCCGCCACTGTCACATTCTTAGGGAAAATGAAGATCTTCCTGCGCTGCGACGCTGAGATCCCCGGGGAGGGAATCGCGCTCCCATGTCGATCACGCAACGTATTCTTGAAAACAATCGCCTCCGTGAGAGGGTCAAACACCATATCATCCGGCAGGTCCTCAGGATGTATGACCAGCTGCAACGCAAACCTGAACGACGGCGAACTGAACCTCTCCGCCACAGCCGTCAAACCACCAGTATTGATCGAGAGATACTGGTTGCTCGAGCGTGGCGACCCGCCATCCTCGTCTGCGCTCTCCGCCATGTACGACTCGTCCGCGTCGTCGCGGAAGGGATCGTCCGGGTCGCCACCACGACGGTTGAGGTAGAACTTCACGGCGGAGTCGTCCGTGAAGTCGTTCATGGGCAACTTCTTGATGGCAGGATGCATGGACAGGTTGCTGGCAATAGAGCTGATACTTCCGACGCTACTGCGTTTGACTTTGGGCAGCTCCATGGCAGCTTCTACCAAAGACTCGAATACGACGAGCGGCTTCTCAGCAGGAAGCAAGGTCGCTGACGACCCTTCGACTTGCTTGATAGAGAGGTAGTAGTTGCTGATGTCCTCCCCAGACAGCCGGAACCGCTGGACGGCCTGACGAACGAGATCAGACGCGGTCGTCGAAGAGTTGAGAAGGACGGTCTTGAATGTCGCTTCCGTCTGTAGGTTGTTCCCAGCGAAGACGCGTATGACGCTGAGATCAGGAAGACCGATGCCTTGGCCGTCCATAGCACCAGGAGACAGAACCAGAGAACCGGGGCGCGGACGTGATCCGACGGAGAGGCTGTTGACGGAGTTTGGCGAAGCGAGTAGAGAGTTTGAAGAGTGCATGACGGCAGATGCGGACTGCAGTCCGTAGGATGCATCTGGAGGGGAAGACGGCGACCTGTTGAGGTACTGTTGGTAAAGAGCCTGTTGTTGCTGATCGCGTTGTCGAAGCTGAGAGGCATGCTGCGACAGTTGTGCCGTGATTGCTGAAGGGGGTCCTGCGGCAGGGGTCTGCTGCTGTACCGCCGGCTTACGAGGTTCCACAGTTGCTTTCTGCTGTTGTATCGCTTGCTGTTGCTGCTGACGAGCGCTAGCTGTGACGGGAGAGGGCGTGTCCGTCCCATTGGTGCTCCCATGATGAGTGCTGCTAGATCGTCCCGACTCCGCAGAGTTCCTATCCGTGACGCTCTCCACACTCCCAGCACTGACGAGACCAGTCTCCGAGCTGATACCTGCGCCCCCTTTGTCTTTCTTGTCCTTCTTCCTCCCAAACAGCCCACCAAACACACCGCTCTTCTTCTTCTTGTCCTTATCCTTTCCTCCCTCGTCATCTGTAGTAACGTCGCCACGATCACGGTCCTTGCGCAGCTTGCTCGGTTGTTTCTGGTCAGACGCAGAAGAAGATGAGGACGGGCGTGCGGGATTCTTGTTGGCTTTCTTCCGCTGTGCCTCTTCTAGAGCCTCGATTTCCTCGCGCGTACGCTTTCTCTCCTCGTGCTGCTGCTGCATGATGGCACTAGGAAGCAGGGGCCCTTGTGTAGCAGCATGGTCGTCAACAGAACGTGCGACCGACGGTGTTATAGACACCTTGCGAGTCTCTGTAGCCTGAGCAGGGTCCAAAACCTTTCCAGGTGAAGTCGGCGGAGTTGTGGTAGAGCCTTCCTGACTGCCACCTGGAGAAGTCTGCGAACGGAGCGGGGACTGCTGTCCGCCTGCGGCTGCATTCTGTTGCGAGTTGTCTTGCGCACGCTGAAGCGCGATGACCTGTTGATCCTGCAGCTGTCCTCGCGTGGCATCCCGAGGCGACCCATCGACGCTCGTCGGAGAGTTGGCAGAGGTCACAATAACCTGGGCATCCCCTGACTGTATCCTCTCCACCGCTCCATCCTCCCAGCTCATACCATCGTCAGGCTCCATACCGGGCGGTCCTCCTTCATTGGAGGCCCGCTCCCGTTCTTGCTCCTGCTCTTCGGCAAGGTCAGGATCCTCGTCCTCGTATGGCTCATCGTCCCACTCAGTGTCCTCGTCCTCTTCGTCCTCGTCACCCCATACTGCAGGCAAATAGCGGTGCACGAATAACGCCGGTGTGAATGTAACGCCTTTAGCAGCGCGCGAACGATTGCCAGCGTTGGCGTTGGCAGGTGTTGGTGAGGGAGAGGCTTGGTTTGACCCCGTACGAGAGGAGAGTATACGATCCCGAGATTGCTGTAGCTCTGCCTGGGTAGCTGAGGCGAGCTGAATATACGGATGTTAATTGAGACGAAGCTTGGGTATATCAGTGTACATACATCGACGTTACGATGCTTGTTCAAGCGGGCAAGACGCTCGAACGGGGTTTCGATGTTCTCAGCAGGGATATAGCCCACTTCCTGTGTCTTCAAGACACGAACGAGCCACCAGTAACTGTTGCTGTCGTCCATCAGGAAGAGGCTGTCCCCTTTGACGACGTTCGCTTGTCCATCTACAGTAGCTGCGAAGCTATGCAGGGCATACACGAGGTCGAAGTCAATAGACTCATTAGGGATAGAGAGGGACGAAGAGCCGTCGTCGTCGTCCATGTAGTCGTCTCTGTCCTCTCCATCTGAGTCGTCCTCGAGCACTGAGTGTTCCTCATCAGATGGGTAGCCCATGTCGTGAGAATGGTGATCTTCGGTAGCCATTTGGTCACGGAGGTCGAAAGTGTCTTGTCTGGCTGGTCTCCTGGGCTGTTCGGTTACCTGCATGAGGTGGCTGGGAAGTAAATGAGATGTGGCTTGGCGTCAGGGAGCTCCTTGGGTGAAATGGGATGGAAACGAGTGGGCAAAGTCGTAGTTTAGGTTCGAGTTAGAGTATGGTATATAGCCTTCTTGGGAATTATAGCAGGTCTAGAGGGCGAAAGGAGGGAACGAGTGTTTGAGAGTGCGCACTGCGAAGGCGGTGGTGATCTTGAGCAATTGAGCAATGTCCTATTCTGTGCTGCCGTGCAGATGGGCCTGTCCCAAAGTTGCCAGCAGGTATATTACAGCCACGGGCAGGACACAGAGGTGGTGAAACGTAGCGAAGAGGGTATATGCACCGGTTGCTGTTCGTCGTTGCCCCTTGCAATAATTATCGGGGGCTTGGGCGGTCAGCTAGTTACCCCGCATTAAGAGCTTCTTATGAACGCTGTGTTATGTCGTTAGACTTTATTTGTGACACTTTGTAGTGGTGTTTATTGAGGCGTTTATCCGGGGAAACCGTGAGAAACAGACCTATCAACAGACTTCAAAGTCCCTTTTACTGAATCCACAGCTACAGCCACCTTCTTTGCGTCCACATCCAACAAGTCCAACTCGAAAGGTAATTTCCTGTAGCATTCTCTTATTCTCTCGTTTCCTCTTTCTACTCGTTTGAACCTTCATCTGCACCCAATGGCCACCCTGCAAGTCCCACCTCGACTATCTGCACAAACGTCGCACATGTACGACGACTTCGACTCTTCGCCGTCTCTTGCGAGCCCGTCTGTATCTTCTTCGGACATGCAAGAGCACACAAAGAAGACCATGCAGACCACCATCGCCATCCGTGACGAAAAGCCGCACCACTTCAAGATACGCCCGTTGAAACAAGTGCCTGTCGAGAAGCGACTGGCCATGGAAAGTCCTTGCATGAACTTTGACCGACCTTTCGCTGGACCACGCTTAGAACTGCCTACTCTGTACCAACTTGCCCCAAACAGAAGCGCCTCTGGTTGCTCTTTCAACAGCTTAAAGGATGAAGACCCCTCGGTAACCTACGACCTTGACTCTCGTCTTGTATACGAACTCATCCTTGCACAGACCTCTCGACCAGGCACTCCCCCTCCTCAAGAGCAACGTGGTCGTGGCCTCTCCTCCGCTAGCGACGCAAAGCTGGACTGTGGCAACTATGCTGACAATCTCTCTGGACTGGGTCTCAAAGCGTGCGACAGTCTGACAGGATCTCTCGCAAGCCTCCGCTCAACAGTAGGCGACATCTCCCAAGAAGACATCGCCGAAACTCTCCAAGAATACAACGTCTCCCAGGCTTCCTTCTTGCATCCCTGGTCTGCAGCGCCTGATCTAACCTTCGAGTCCTCCAACGACCTCTCAGTCTCCCCGGGTCTCGTCACGCCTCTCACCTCGACGCCCTCCTCCGAAAACGTCAGAAAGAACAAGACCAAGAGCATGCATGTCACCGCTACCTCTGCTGGACTCGCCTTCATCTCGAACTTGCCGCTGGACCCCCCGTCTCTCGGTCGCACCGCCATCCTAGAACGCCGCAAGCACACGCACACCAAGGCTTTCTCCGTCTCCTCTCTGTCTTCTGGCCATGGCCATCCTGACGAAGGTACCCGCATCCACAGTAGAAAGCGCCACGCCATCTACGGAGACTCCGAATGGCAGGTCGACCTTCCTGCTTCTGACAGCCACAGCTCCTCCGTCGGGTCCTCTGGTTCTTCGACGTCTCTCCCTTACGCGATACCCGCAAAGCGCAAGAGCACTAGTATCGCAAGACACAGCTCCGCGGTGAGGCCTGTATCTCTCGGCAACGGCCTAGGCATCCACAGCTCTGCGCCCATCCCTGCCATCCCTTCTATTCCGTCCCTCCCTTCATCTGAGAAGTCGGTCGTCTTGCCTCTTAGAGTCTCCCCTAGCGGCATGTCCAGTGTTAAGTCCTCGACGTCCGTCAGGCGTGGTTCTCGTTCTCGCGATAGCTTGAAAGCTGCGATGGTGTGGCCTCCTATGGTGCAAGAGATGCTGCAAGAGCTCGACGAGGCTATACAAGAGTGGCAGTTCGCGTGCTTCGTCGCCACGTTCTGAGCACTACGATAGAGCGTATATCCTCTTTTCTTTCTCTGTATCCATACCTCTGTTTCACGCAATCTACTGTATCCCTATCATCGTTCAATCCTTCTTGTGTATGTATATACTCGGCCACTCCTACCAAAGCATGTGCACAAACGATAGTAGAAGCGTGCAATGTCCTGTCTAGTCGCTACATAATGCATCGATTCTGAATACGTTATTGCGTGCGCTGAAGACTTTCTTTGAGAACGTGACTGCCTGGACAAAGTTGCTGTCCACGCTTTCGAGATGTGCGAAGGCGATAAGTATTCGCATCGCCAGTAGAGCTCTACTAGCCTTGAAGAAGAGAGCAATTTTGAGGAATTCGTGTTTTTGATGCTCTTGGCGGATTCATCGCGACATCGACATCTATTCCAAATTCTCCATTCGAACCTTCATCTCTACGTACGCCGTACTTCGATAACAACAAACTACGAACTAAAAAACCATACAGAACTCTAAACATACAGAGGACTAAGTCAGAATAATGTCTTTCTCCCAATCGACCAATCCCCAACGCTCAAGCTCTTTATAGTGCTTGACAGAACTGATGTCCTTGATACGTTGTTGGGCTTCGTTGACCTCGGGAAGGTGTCCTAGTTTCTCCAGTGGGTCATCTATTGACTTTCTGTACTCGTTGAAGAGAACATCCGGTTCCTTCGGCTTGTATGAAGATGGTGCATATCGTGCCGTTGACTCTGCAAAGTCAGCTTTCTGTAGATGCTCGTAGACAGCGTGGCAGAAGGAAACAAACACATTGTAGAACGGGCTGTGTGAAGACGTTGGCTGGGGTTTGAAGAGCGCATCTTTCCTCAAAGTAATGAGCGCCCCTCGAGAGTTCCCTGGACTGATCCAGTCGGAAAGGGGTAGCTTCGACTGGTCGTCCGACTGCTCATCCGACTCCACATCATATCGGGAAATGACCCAAACAGTCACATATGCAAACGATTCCGCATCAAAGTCTGGCGATAAATCAGACCCAGTAAAGTGTACATGAATAAAGTATAACACACCATAGATGTGAGGGATTCTTTTATCGTTCATTAGGTTCTCCACCAACTTTGCAGCCATGAAGATTCTGGTCCCGGTACGTTCGCTCTCCGTCTTGCGATCCTGGCCTTCAACATAAATAATAGCGAGATCGAAATCATTCACAACACCGCTGATCTCGCCGTCAATGATGGTGTACATAAGGTTACCCTCGCTGATGTCACGATGGTGCAACCCTGCCATCCAAAGCGCACCGTGACCTATTGACCTATCAGTGTTATGAGAAACGAACATATACAAGTTACGCACATAAGAAGCTGCTTCGCAATGCCTCGATAAAATCAAGATCGCTAAGCTTCGATATCGGATGTAACTTGGTGAAGAGCAAAATACGAAGGACGCGATATCGCTTCCTCTCCTTCAACGCCCGCCTTGGCACATGTAGGATTTTCTCCATGAGATCAGCGGAGTTGTCCCGCCACGTCTGCTCTGCCAGTAGAACTGGCAGATGACCCCGGACGTCGCCGCCGTTCTCTCCAGCAGCAATTTCGTACGCTTTGGCCAAGTTTTGTGCTTCATTGGAACGAGTTTCATCAGGGTAATAGATCTTGGCGACGTATTCTGAATCGCTTACACCATAGTCGCTGAAGTCGGCGTCGCAGTTTGCAGGAACGACGCAGGACGCGTGGCTGAATAGGTTGACGGCTAGCTGGGCTTTATCGACAGCGACCTTGATCTCAATTTCAGGCCTCACGTCACCGCTCTTTTCTGGAGGTCCAAGCACCTTGACTGTGGGGTGTGAGCCAGCTCCGAATACTATATCTTGACCCCAGTTTTTTGGGGAGAACCGCTGAAGTACGGCGAGAAGCGCAACGAAGTGAGGCAGGTTTGCGATGAAGTTCAGCCCATAAGATTGGATTGCGCCTCCGCGGTCAGACCACCAGAACCAAAGTCTGTCATCTAGGACGGCGATTCGTCAGTGCACATATGAAATCAGATACGTGGTCGCTCACCGATTACGAGGAAATCAATTGAGTGACGAACCGCCACGCTGGACGAGAGACGCTCTGCTGCGTATATAGCCATTTGCTCGGGATGCGGAGGCCTCGATACCATCTTTGGCGGGCGCGAGTTACTCTCAGAGATTTTATCTTCAGAGCATGAAGGAACTACCTCCTCGTGTTTGCCTCTCTGCTTCTTCCTTGGACGTTCGACAGAGGAGTTGTCGGGCTTGCGACTACGTTTCTTGTTTTGGTTCGTCGACACCAAAGGCTCCAGCACCAGTTCGTTCTTGCTGGTAGCATCCTCGTCGTCGCTGGTAGCACCCTCGTCGTCGCTGGTAGCATCCTCGTCGTCGCTGGTAGCATCCTCGTCGTCGCTGGTAGCATCCTCGTCGTCGCTGGTAGCATCCTCATCGTCGCTTATGTCATCCTTGTCGTCGCTGGTGTCGTCCTCGTCTTCCCTGCCATCCTCGCTGTCGTCGGTAGCATCCTCGTTGTCACTCGTACCCTCCTCGAGCTCAGAGTCGTCCGTACTGGAGCTATCGAGCGAGTAAGGTCCTATGTCACCTACCTCCAGTTTTTCGTCATAACGCAGCGGGATGAGCTTCATCTCATAACCCTTCTGCTTCCTGATCTCGACGTTGAGGAGGATGTCAGACCGTTCAGAGGCTCTGAGAGGAGTTGTGGGTGCTATATTCGAGCAGCAACTCTTCCATGTCGTTTCCCAGCTCTTGTCAGACTCGGATGGCGGGTTTTCAGTCATCTTGACGGCCGCTGCTATTGGGAGTGCTATCACGCCCGGGCATTGTGATGTCCCTTTTGCGACTCTGCGTGTGCTGACACCACTACTTTCAGCTGTGTTTTGCTTGTTGTGATTGCGTTGGAAGATGAGAGTGGACCCATCGACGTCCTTCAGCTGCGGTAGTCCAAAATCTGTAAAACGGTTTGCGAATCTCGGCTCGCGCAACTTCGCAAGGACATGGTTCGAGAGCTGGACCCATGAAGCGTATCTTGCGGTCTCTGTCTCGTGCGCGTTGCGGCTATTCAGTGGCATGACGGTGAGCATTGATGCACTACAGCGGAGAGAAAACATACTAGGCGAGCAGAAGCTGTTGGACTTTGTTCATATGCAGTTCCGAGGTTGCGTCGAAAAGTTCCAAAGCCGGTTCATTCTCAGGTTTGATAGGGATATTCTGGTCCTTCTCGTTACATAGCTCGACAGCAACACACAGTATCTTCTTCCAAGTTGTCTCAAGCTCTTGTTTATCGTGCGTCTTACGAGGAAGGGCGATCGCGAGGAGAAATGATAGGAATTTATCTAACGCGACCTGCGTCCCGTTTTTCTCAAAATTGTATTTGAAGCTCTCTTGAATCTCGACCAAACTGCGAATACGAGCATAAGCATATCAGTTCATTCCGGAACACTAGTATCGCACCGTGCAGAAGTGCTCTCCGAATCATCACTATTGTGGCTTGCCTTCATAGGACTGGACACCAAGGCATTCTTCTCCTGCCTTGAGCCAATATTCTTTGAACCAGTAGATGACTTGTGACTTGAGTCGACATGCGGACTAGAAGATGGCGAGGAGGGTCGTGGCACAGGTTCAGAGGGAACTGGAGAGGTAACAGCTGAAGCTACATCATTGTCTTCAGACATAGAAACAGCTGGAGATGAGCCGTCGCCGTCGTGGTCAGACATGGAAATAGATAAAGAGAAGTCGTCGTGCGTGAGCTCAAACGCGGATTCAGAAGCAAGTGAAGACGAGTCATCCGAGTCGTCGTATAGTTCGGACATGACTGCGTCGTGGTTGTGGTCGAACCCGACGCGCGCTCAAGCGCTCAGCGCTCAGCGGCCACAAGTCGAATAATTAATATGGATCGGCACGTGCCGGGTATGCTCGCGGAGCGACATTCTCAGTTGAATACTCATGTTAATTGCTAGTATA
>JAXQGN010000162.1:0-62527 GCA_037039805.1 Irpex sp. M6601 | reverse complement strand
TAATCACCATAAAATATCTTTGGTTCATCTTTATTGCATTAATCAATACTGTATTCTTTAATTTAATAGGCGCTTCGCCTCTCGCACACTTATTAGCAGCAGTCGGTATGTGGAACGTATGACATGGCTTACCATTCTAATTTGATCTCATTCTGATATTAATGGCTAGGTATGGGTTTTTAGAAACTATAAAGGATGTGTTGCTTGTTATAACGAACCGTCGCGCGGCTGAAGCTGCCACTAGCATGACCTGCCAGCGAGACTCAGGCTCTGACGTTAAACGAGGATTATGGTATGATCTCCATCGTGTCAGATTATCCTTATACGAACTGTACAGAAAATTTACACAGTACCCTAGATTGGGACCATAGAAGAACAATCTACATGGGCATGGCTCCGCGAACTTGAAAGCCTCCGCAATATTGTGCAAGGCTCGGTACTTATATCTGTAAGCAATGGCCATTTCGAATCAACGCTGAAATTTTTGGCCGTTTAATTGACCGTGTTTTCTTAGTCCCGGTGGTATCATTAAGGCCGCAGCTTCAAGGGCCTCACGGATCCATCGTTATGGGGCTTGGGCCATCTCAAGCGATGGCCATCGCGTACTGTAGCATGGCCCTCATTAATCTTTCATAAGGTGTCAATGGACCACAGTGGCGATAGCAGACTTGAGTGGCCTTTGACTTTGATCCGGCCCTGGATTTTGGACATTCAAGATAAGTATTCGCATATCCGGCCATGCCATACTGCAACCAGTCTCCGCATTGGTGGCCATGTTGACTTTACTGGACAAGGTCACGAAAAATGGGCACAGGCTCGTGCATACTGGTGCTCTATATAAAGGAGTGAATATTCTGCGAATAGTCATCACTCATCTCTTCCTTCCCATAACTCGTTGACACACACTCTCCTACTGTCTTTATCTTCTTGAACGATGGCACACCCACGCTCCTCAATCACTATCGAAGGCAGGCCTGTCTGTGGGAAACTTGAGATCTTTACATTCCAGGTGAGCACCCCACATATGACACTATTACCTTTGTCTGTGTTGATCGTGACCATTTCAGGTTAATCAAATCGTACTTGGGAGAATGAACGGTGTATGGCGCAAAGCCAAGGTGACCAAGACTGAACAACAACTTGTAGAGGTCAGCTTTGCTATTTCTGTGACAGAATAGCACCGTCGCTTACCCGCATCCTATAGCCTTCTACTGGCATGATACATCAAGGTATATGGGCTCAATGGCTCAACGCCGACCAAACGCGCACCACCAAGTTGTTCTTCCCTATGGTGTACCAGGACCTCGTCCCCGATACTCCTCAACAGCGTCAGAAAATCACGAACAGTGGTGCCAAGGTCATCGACACTCAGGTTCCTGCTGATGTCGCCAATCTCATGAAAGTCATCATTGAGTGATTGGATGTTTCTCCTTCGACTCAGCCTAAATGTATATTACCTGTGCCCTGCGACAAGGCCTCTCAAACCTGTATAATATGCCGCGACGGCCAATAATGTTCACAATTTGAAGACTTCGTTCTCGCTTCACAGCGTGCAATAGTATCAAACGACGTAGATTTCGCAGCGTGCAGTACAGGAAAGAAAGAAACAACGGGCAAATAATAACACAATCACATCTTGACCATGAGAAGATACCTGAGCCGGATTTGCGACACGTCGTAAGCGATATACTATCAAAGCCGATAAGCACGCGATCCAACTACGACACATGAATAGCAGAGAATCACGCACCTCGTTGTAGTACAGCGAGTAATTGCCCTGGGTTACATCGGATGGCTTACCCTTCGGCATATGCACACCCTTCAGAGCGTCATTTTCTAGTGCATCGCCAGCATCCTGCCAGTCTAAAGGTTGCACACGCCCGAGACCCTTTGTAACCCTCTTGCCCGCAGCCTTGCAGGATTTGTCGGCGTTGTAGTCGCTATGGACAAGCTCGTGGAATGGTTTTGCCGCTACTTCACAGAGTAACATGAGACCTGTACCGTCGCTGAGGTGCGCATGACAGTAGCCAGCAGACTTGGACATCATCTGTAAAACCCTTTCAGCTTAGAGCAACGTCAGTTAGAGAAAAAGGGGCTTACATCGGCAAAGTAGACACCCTTTCCGAACATGTAACCAGTCACAGGAGCTGAAGTGGAAGGTATGCATCAGATCTGATGGCCCCGAAGAAAGATACAAACAAACCTTCAGGCGGAGCAATACGAAGGCCTTGCTTGAGTATGCCAGCAAAGTTTGTCGTGCGAGAGCCATGCCAAAGAAGGAGCCGTTCTCCGTCGGCAAGACCATCGTTGCCAGCCTTGATCCAAGCGTCCGTCTCTTCCTGCCTCTCGACTCGGAATGCCTGCTTGACCTCCACTGTCATGTTGTGAGTCTGGCCATGCGTGTTCTTCACGTAGTCCTTGAGCGAATCCCATTCTTTGGAGGACTTGGCGACGGGGTCCATGGAGGAGACTCGGAGTGAGCGGAAGTGGGAGTCGATAGGGTTGAGAGGGTTGCCGTTCTCGTCTTTGCCAACAGTAGCCGAGATAAGTTTCGATGCGACTTCCTAGTTACCGTGAGTAGCATAGGTAAGTGTGAAAGTAAGCTGCTGGTCAAGTTGGCACGCACCATGTCTCCTAATGCGTCGACTAGCTCAAGTTCCTGACGGTACACAAGTGAGTCTCATAAATCTGCATCCTCATAGAGGATAAAGCGAACATACCCTCTTCAGAATGCCCATATCGTCGATGATCGTCGGACGGTTTCGCCCAAACACATGAGGAATGATGCTATATGATGCAGATGAGTATTGATAGTCTATGCACGGAATTTGGTCAGTCTCACGAGTAGTATCGGCCAGTCAAGGTCTCCACAGCAGAGCGGAAACCTCCCAGTTCATTTGCAGCGGTGCTATTCGGGTTCTGTAGAACTTCGGAGAGGGTCTACAAAGATCATAGCGGTATCAGCTGCATATCAGTTGCCGCGCAAGAAATAATCAACCTTGAGCGCAGCAAAGCCATTCAGAATTGTCGACTTGGCAAGTTTGCCTGTATCATTTGGGTGTCAGCGTATTGCCATACATACAAGGAATGGAAATTCGTACCGAGGGGCAGTTTATGCGCATCATAGTTCATCGAAGACAGATGCGCCTCGATCAACCTGGAGAGGTTTGTCAGCGAATACACACGCAGACGGCGATATTAGATGCCATACTTGGTCGAGAAAATGATGCGGCAAAGCTCTTGCAACTCAGGTGCGAGTTGTGATGGTGGTATGGGCTCTTCTTTCTCCTTCTCTTTGCCCTTCTCTTTCGACGACTCGCCTTTATTGTCGTCCTTTTCGTCGTCCTCGAAGGAGCGCTCTATAAGACGAGTTATATCTGCACGAACAGGACGACGTTCATGGATGCTAGACATACCGATCCAAGTGTATTTGCCCTTCTTAGCGACCATGTTGTGTCTCTTCTCCCAGTCGGTGGCGGCCTTCGCCTTGAACTGCTTCTTGAACTCACTTACCGCCACCGAGGGCGGGAAAGGACCCTGCATACAAATGCATGAGTATTCCTGTCTTGAAGAACAAGCGAAACATCGCACCTTCTGCTGCTGCTGGCCGTTCTCTCCGACGCGGCCCCATCGAGTGAAAAGAGTGCACGAGGATGCGTTGCCAATCGGGTGCACAACCTGAATGACATAGAATCTAGTAGTTATACGTTCTTCAGAGAAGGCATCAGAGAGTGAGCGGCGAGATACGTACTTATTTGCGTTCTTTCCGACGTCGGTCTGGTTCAGCATGGCGTCCCAAACTCCTTCATCATTCGCGTAGACTTGATGCGTATCTTCAAGGTATGCATTAGAAGACCTTACGAAGTCAAGACAATTCCGTTACTCACTAACACCCCCGAAGCACGGATCGACTGGTGCAGCACCGCGCTTTATAACGGTTACCTGGTCCAAAATGAGGACCTATTCTTTCATGAATGGGCGAGTGGCAAATACAACTTACCATCTTCTTCTTCTCCTCAGGTTTGTCTTCCTCATCTATAGTGTCATCCGTTTTCTTCGCTTTCTTGCTATCCGGTTTGACAGCTTCAGCTTCGTCCTCGCTGACTTCATCTCGAGTTCTCTTTCCTTTGCCCTTACCCTTTGCCTTCGGCGCAGGCTTCGTGTCAGGTTTGGACGCAGGGGTCTTCGCGGCCTTTGATGCTGAGGATTTCTTCCCTTTGCCCTTCGCCTTAGCAGTGGAACTGCCTTTGGCGTCATCATTGTCTAATTCATCGGCCTGAACGTCTTGTGCGGCGCCGCTTTGGGACTGGGAGGCGGCAGTAGCCGCCGCCGCCTTTTGTCTAGCACTCGAGCGTGTTGCTCTCGAAGCGGCTGGTGCAGTATCAGCCGTGTTATCGTCGGCGGCAGCGACAGTTGTGGCTTTCTTCCTCGGTGGCATCGTGGATGAGGGGAAAGTTGGGGATGGTGAGAAACAGGTTTAGTGGGCTAACAGAGTCGAGTGGGGAGATGACAACGTGCGACCGACGCGTCTTTTATATCCGTCGGGACCCGAGCGCAATGTGTGACAGATATAACACGCTTGTGGCGCGTGCCGTCGCTCTCGACCGTCGGCGCGGTGTCAAAAGCCACCGAACGGCGGGAAACCATCCATATAAGGAGAGAGGGCGGGTGTTGCATGATGGTGGCGATGCGCCATCTGACTAAAATGGGAGATTTGTCGGGACCGAGGCGGTGATTTTGTGGCGCTTGGTGTTGTTCGAGTCATTGTGCACAGTGGCATGTGAATGCTGTCTCCGACATCCGTGTGGCCACGTGGTGAAGGTCAACCGATACTGTACTGGATCGAGGGTTCACGCGTTCACGACCTAGAAAAGGCCGGCATTTCAAGAAAAATATCATCGAATACGTAGATGTTACTACAATTTGAGTAGACTATGATTCGGGGCATAAGAGTTCTGCAATCGTTCGAATGGAATGACTAAGAATTTCGAGGCGTGTCCATAAAAGATGTCCTTGTAATGATTCGTTCAACAGCGTTCAAGAAGGGAAAGCAGGCCGTCGTATAGGATTATATAGTCGCATTAAGCCGACTGAACTCTGTATCACGAGAAAGGGATCTATCAGCTCTCCGTCCCACATCTCCGCGTGACACGCCACGTACTGGATGAACCACCTCTGATCAGCGGCGACGCAATTACCGCCATGCGCGTTCTGTTGAGACTGGCAATTGAATGCGACCCAATCAAGGACAGCGGACTAGTATGCGTAATTAGTGGCTTGTTATCAAGCTATCCGATCCTCAAGTAGAAGAAGGAGAAACATACCCAATCGGTGCGGCAGTAGGTGAGGGTGCCGTTAGTTTGATTGAGAATGAATGTCTTGCAGCTTCGGTACTGCATCGTGATCATAGAAGTGTTCTGTGCAGGATTCATATCGAACAGCGCCCCGATATTCTGGCTGTCATAAAGCAAGGCATCCGCGATAACATGGCACTCATTCGGGTCTGGTCCTCCCCCAGATGGGTTGAAGCAGTTCGTGTTGCCTGTGTGTTCACTTGTCAGCACACAGAGATTAAAGATAATTATAGATTTGGAGATTACATTGTGCACCGCAAACATTGTTGTTCTGGCGAGGCAGGATCCCGACATCCGAAGACAAAGGGATGCCGTCGCACTGCACTACTTCCGCGTGGACGTTCTTGTCTTTGCCGATGTAGGTAGATATAGTCTTCTGGCCCTTGCACTCGCTTAAGTCTGGGACGGCAGAAGACAGAAGTGGTGTTGCGGTGAAGAGGAGGGCAGTAATCAACGTGCGAAGGTGAAACATGGTGTAGTCGTAGAGGGGAATGCAAACACGGGGAAGTGTGCTTGGAGCAGCATCACGACTCCCTCATGGCCCATATAAGCCGTCCCGAAGCGCTCACAGTTAGGCTTCTCCAATCTGGAACGAGTCTGGCTTGGCCAATACCTTCGAAGAGTTGAAATGCAATGCCCGAGCGACATGTGCCGCCGTCGGATCGCGGCCGATGGACGACGGAGGCAGCGGCTCAATGTCTGGGGAGTGATGTTGTCGCCACCTGGGCATGACGAACTGGATACAGTAGAATGATGGGAATGGATAATAACTTGACCTTCACGCCACGAAGGCCAACTTTACCCGTGCTCGCAGTTCTGGGGCGCTTCATATGTTCTGCTGACCATATGAACGTGACCCGTGGACGCATATGGTCAGAAGCCCCGTCGTCACAAAGACTGAGAATACCTCTCTTGATAGTGACGGGGTGGCTGTTATGATATGAATGTCTGGCCTTTCGTGCGATGCTACACACGAGCATAGGCTAAAGAACCCCAAAGATCGCAGGTCTGCAATGACTGGTTCAGAATGTTACGAAATTAGGAGCGAAAAACCGATCACCATGTAGGAGTACATAACATGTCTTCTCCTGCTTCACAGGCCGCGCCGATGTTTGACTGTGACTCTCGATAATAGCTCGCTGGATGCTCGCGTATGTAGTGCGTTGTGCTGCACCAGGTCTCATCCATATCTTACCATCAACTCTGCGCACGGGGCTATTGTTTATTACAACATGAAAAAGAACTGAGCCGGCATGATAGGCATCTCCGTCAATTAAGAGTCAAATGAACTGCGTTGGGGCACTCACCACTCATTCAAGGACCGATTATCTGCTGCCAGACATGTGTAGCTTTTTGACAATGCAGAGATTAGGCCCGATGAAAGCTTTCAACCCACCTACACCCTGCACACCGGTACGCGGTATGTCTTTCGATCGCTATCTGAGCAGGAGGTTGCGGGACGATGAAGGCACCGGTGACAAGAGAGTAAGTGCTGGCTACCGTACACGTGTCCGACCCCAGCGATAGAATATAGCACGAGTTGATAATACTACAACAAAGAGAGTATGTATTCTGTTGTTGTAACGATAGCGGTTGGAGAAGATGAAAGAAACCTAGGCGCCCATGGGAGTGCTGAACAAGACTGATGATTACGTAATAACATCTGCGCCGATAATTGCCTTTTTAGATGTTATATTTCGGGCGCATCGCCACTGTTGCCTCGAGGATGATGGCAGGCAAGGGCAGAGTGGACGATTGTTCAGGAAGATAGTCAAAAAGGTTATAAAGCACATGTCATTCAGGACTATTGAGTTTCACCACCCCGCTACGCTCTTGACGAACTCCCACCACCTGCCACTCAATCTTCTCTCGCTGCTCAGCGTTCACCGCCAGTCATGCAGTGGTTTATTCTAATGTCCTTCTTTCTATTATTTAATCTACAGTGCGTTTCCGCGCATGGTTATGTTGATGGGATAGCTATCGACGGCACCTGGTACGCTGGAAATGTCCCGAACAACTTCAAGGGTCGGTCGCGTCGTGTCGTCTAGCTGCTCGGTTTCTTAGTACTTACGCCCTATCATGCAGGTCCAAGTCCTATCAGACTTGTTAACGACATCGGTCCAGTAAAAGGATCGGACAATCCGGACATTGTCTGTGGTCTGAGTGCTCAGAAAGCCGCAATGGTCGTGCCAGCCAACCCCGGCAGTGTACTCAGTATTCAATGGGTCGGTGGTGGTGGCCAAGCGGTAAGCTAACTTGTACCAGCTATTCAATGACTTTCCCTGACTTTCTCTTTAGTGGCCGCATGAGGTTGGTCCGCTCATGACTTACATGGCGTCTTGTGGCAATACCCCCTGCGACCAATTCGACCCAACCGGGGCAAAGTGGTTCAAGATCGACCAGTTCGGTAAGAAGGACGGAAATACATGGTATCAGGCAGATATCGCTTGTACGTCTTGACTTTGCCCCAGTACATTAATACGGATCATTAACAATACATTTCGCCAGCCAATCACGAGGCCTACGACGTGACTTTGCCGCAGGACCTTGCTCCAGGTGGCTATCTTGTGAGACATGAGGTACCGTAAAATTGATTCATATGCTTGCGCTTTGTTCATTGTTGTGGATAGATCATCGCCCTTCATCTGGGTAACTCGCTCGGTGGTGCGGAATTCTATCCCATGTGTGTACAATTGCAAGTCGGCGGAAGTGGCAGTGGCACACCGCAGTCGACAGTATCCTTCCCTGGAGCTTACAATGACAATGACCCCGGTATCTACGACCCAGACGTACGTTACAGATGCTGCGCCCTAGCCTATCCTCACACGTATACTAATTACTTCCCGGCGGTGCAGATCTACAATCCTGGTTCCAATTATACGTTCCCCGGCGGCCCCATCTCTAATCTCGCTGCCTCTGCCCAATCATTGGCACCTGGCGAATCGACCATGCCACCGTTCCCTTCCGGAACCAGTGTCACGAACGCCCCAGCACAACCTACGCAAACTGAGAGTCAAGGTGGGAACCCATCGCCGTCGGCTTCGTCAAGCGCTGGCTCACAACAAATTTCCTCCTCTGCGCCCATGCAAGCAGAGCCTACAGGGGCTACCGATCCCAGCGGTTCTGGCACAGGATCGTGCATGCTCAAGGCAAGAAGTAACACCGGGAACCAGAGGCGACACTTCAAGCGCTTCATCAAACGTATAATGCCGCACGCATCGCACTAAGAGGCAACGAATCGTCGATCGCTCAGGTTTGCTCGTCGCTGGGTGGGCACGCATTGCTGTGACTAAATTATTTGGTGGGCTGCACGTGCAGGTACGTGCTCCGACGATGCTGGTCGGATGCAGAGCAGTCTGGGGGGAGGTGTTGCGTAGAAATGCTTCCGCGGCTCCCTTCAGATCTGATCAGCGATCGTGTTATTTGCGACTTGTGCTACTTAGAATGCCAAGTCTTGCATCTGTACTCGAACGTGTATTATATATCCATTTATGTTTTAAGCTACAAAGGCGAACTTAAATACAGCCTAACCATGTACACACTGAACGTGAATAGAGTGCGCGGTTGTGTACCTGATAAATCTGCATCAAAACGATGTTAGCATCGCAGAAGGGGGCACGGGTGTGAGAAGATGTTCCGTCCTACGATCGAAACTGTTGCTGATGTCTCTCAGACTTCAAAGGGTTTGAGCGGATCCGACATGTTTAGATCCAGGCGGTGCAAAGATTCAATCTTGAACTACTTTGTCACTCTACTAACAGCACAAGCCGTAAGTACGCTATGGCCATGGGATTCCAGCTGCCCCATCTCGTTTTGCTATGTATAAGATGTGCAGATCTCGATATCCATTTACGGATCTCCAGAAACATTATAATAAGCTTCGTCGAGAGATGGCTTATCCTAGACCAGATGGCACCGGTAGAGCCGTATTAACGAGGAATACACCTTCGGAGTCAACAAGCCATTAGTATGAAAAATATGAGTAGCTCGACAATACCACCCTCAGATCGTCTGCATTGCAAGATCACCGGGCGAAGCAAGGTTGATACGTACTTGACGTAGTGGTATCTCACCCTTCATCAATCTAGATACTGGCCATGGGTGTAACAGATAGTATCTCCTGAGACGTCATCTTGGATAGCTTAGCTACTCACTGAGAGTTAAGATCGTAGGAGGTCTGGGCATGGCCAGTAAACACTGCTTAATCCGGATAAGCCGGTGAAACAGATCACTCGGGTGTGGCTGGCAATACGAACAAGACCAAACACACATAGCCAAACTTGGCCTCAGGCTTTGCTCACCTGATTGGACTTTTGCTGGGAGGTTTCAAGTTCGTCACAGCTCGTCTGAATAATCCTCTGAATCAATTAGCCTTCAGAACGGGTTGGAGTGAGGAATGTTCCTATGTTAAGAATTCCGACTGTATGTGGGTGCCGACAGTTTACCGACTTGCGGTATTGGGTCGGATAACTCTGGGGCTGGTGAGAACTGGCAGCCGTGCACTTTGAGGCACGGGATAGCGCGAGATCAGCGGAGCCCGAAACCCCGGCGCACAAACTTGCTCTTCCAAAAGCGGATGAGCCGTGGGCGTTTACCACGTTACCGTCGGTCTGCCAGCACCTCGACCTTTTTACAGGAAGAAAACTCTGTCTTTGGGGCAATCGCAAGCGAAGGTAGTAATATGAACCAAATACATTAAAATGGTCTGTAGTTTATCCTTTCGAGATTAGTTCGCAACAGTTTCTGATCAAGCGACGACTTTGCAACATAGATGGTACATTTTTGCAACTGCACCCAATCGCACAACGTAGGGGTCCTGCGAGGGACTGCATCTACCATGTTACCTGCGCATTGCAAGTAAAAATTGCAATTAATTCTCTCTAAACAATGTGGAGTCAAAATAGGAGACTTCTATCTATTGCGATGAGAGGAATGTGAACGGTAGGTTACTACAGATTGAACCTCTTGCCGATCGGTGCAAGGCAGCCATATTTGGTCATTCCGCACTTGCCACAGGCTTCTTACCGATGTGAGTGACACGCATAAGAACTCCAACAAACGACGGCTGGCAATTTACCTTTCTTCACCCCGACTACTGATCCACGACATGTCTATTCTACACTTGCCTTACGAAGAACCACCCTACATGCGGCAGCGCGAGTCGAACTCGTACGACATGGGATTGGCCCTGGAAATGAAGCCTTCTTCCCTGCTACCGGATCCTTACATGTTCGACCAGCTTCTCCATCCACTTGCGCCTGTGGCATCCTCCCACTCTATGCCATACGACATGCATAGTGGCTTCGCACCATCACACTACCATCTAGGCTCAGCACCATACGACCTTCATGGCAACGGCGACGTTCACCATCCTTCCCCTGTTCGCCCGATACCCTCTGGCCTTGGCTGGGCCGAGACCACTCCCCGCACCTACTACCCCGAACATTCGTCAGCACACTCATACCCCTCTGCCTCGCTCTCGCAGCCATCCATCTTTGTCTCCTCATCCTCTTCCCGCTCTATGGTCCCCAGTGAGACCACGTCCACACTCGATCATTCAGCACCTCCCCCTCCGTGGACGATGTCTGGGTCGCTCGATCCCTCCACTGGCATCTACCAGGTAGCACCCGAACACCCTCGGATTCGCACCGCCCAGGCCTGTGAGAAATGCAGAGGTCGAAAGGCTAAGGTACGACCCACCTTGATTCGTAATTCTATTTCATCTAACACACCATGCAGTGCAGCGGCGAGCATCCCTCATGCGAGCGTTGCCGTATTCGTGGGTTGAAGTGTGAATACGCACCGGAACGGAAGATGCGCGGTCCCAACAAGGTCAAGCGCAAGACTGCTGACAAGTCGTCTCGCAGGATCTCCGTCGCCTCGACGGCCTCCGAGGCCTCTACCATGTCCACCATCTCCGATGACTCGTCAGAGCGGCCTTCTACCCCTCCCAACGCCGAGTTCCAGCAGTTCACTATGAGCCTCGGCAAGGCTTCTCTGGACTCTCGTCCGAGCACCGCTTCATCGACGCAGTCGTCTATCGACAGTTCTCCTGGTTTTAGTCCCGCTCAGCTCGACGGTCGCCCCCGCCCTTCACACATCGACCTATCTGGCACGAGGTTGGCAGATCAGATGAACTTCTCCTATGTTGGTGAGGACGATACCTTCGCCTACGACATCAGCTCTGCTCGTCGTGCATCCCTTCCCGCACGTTTTGTGGGCCCTCTTCCTCATACTGCGCACCTGCGCTCTCCATCTCTCGGGCAGGTGTACACACCATCTCGCGGAATCGATGTCATCGATGCTCATGTGTCTCGGTGAGTCACACGATATTGTCTGCTCAGTAGGATAAGTTACTAACGACTCGTCATACAGTCCTCACTCCAACCCGCACCAATCCCACCTCCCTTTCGGCATGCCTCCCACGCACGGCCTATCCAACGGTAGTGGGTCTGACATGTCCATGTCGGCGCCCATTACGCCGCTCAGCATGCATTCTGGCGGTGAGCTGATGTACCCCGTGGAGTTCCATCACGACTTCATGGACTTCGTTGGCCCGGATCTGCATATCGACACTCAGGGTGTTCATACTTGGGACAACGTCGAACACGACGCAGACGTCACCCCACGAGTTACTACCGACGGGCACGAAAAGAGTTTGGCTCAGTTTGCGAGCCAGTATGTTCACGAATAATACCTAACATTATACGCCCCCCTAGCTCCTAGTCTCCTTCTTCTATACGTTATTTAGTCGTCATTTGTATTGCATTCTATGTATCATTATTCATCTACATCTCGCTATCTACTTACGTCTTGTCTGCGACTTTATCCTTTATCCACCCTCGTTCGTACCGTACTTGTTATCATATAGAGGTGCTGAATGGTTTCGTTCACTCAGACAATTTGATCTATTCCCATGTTTGACGTCACACATTGCTCTAGTTCAATTTCGCGGAGTTTAGTGATAGCACTTGACCTTCGTACCATCCAGCGATAAGTTACAAATTACAAATATTTTAATCCGCCGTGTAGTTTATCAAGCGACGCATAGCTAGGAGTTGATAGGTTCGAGCGACGGACAGCCCTCAGCTGCATCCATCCAATTTCAAAGACGCCATCGAACACTTGCACATGGAGTCACGTTTGGACGACACTCAATGGACGCCAGATGCGTAACGACCGTCATCAGATTTTTTTCGGATCATTGTCCTACGCAAGGAGTTCCACCGTACGCAGCTATCGAGGAGCGGTCTCAGAGACCCTATACTTCAAGCTTCAAGCTTCAAGTTGCAAACCCGGGAGCTAGGACTTGGAGCGTCTGACTCGCAGCTACCGATCGTTTCATTAAGACAGGCCCAGGGCTGGACCATCTCGATAAAACTACAGACTGTCGCATCGTATCGCATGTGCATGTGACGGACATTGCAACCGTGCCAAACCTGCAACTGTACGCGGAGGTATACGTATGGGAGCGCTTTCATGCTTATGTTTGCTCCGTCCGGGTACAGTACTAGTGGTCCACCTAGGACGAGAACGATAGGTCAGCAGGGAATTTTACACATAAGAATTGTATACGCTGATTTATTGCCTGACCTTCCTAACTGGTTAGCCACCGTGACGTTTACCATGACTGCTTCCTGAGACTGGTGGCTCACTGGCAGGCTGCCAGACATCGGAGGATAATCAAATCTGCACTGTACTCAATCTTGACAGGCTTGACAGCTAATTGTATTCGCGGTAATCAAGAATTAAGTTGCGTACCTTGATCGCAATCTACTGTCTTTCGGCTAATTCTTCGCACTTCAAATGTGCCAGTGTGCTTGCAACAGTGCCAGTGCTAGGTACTACTACAGCAGCAGTAATTCAGGTTTGCAGTTTTTTGTTTTGAAGACACCTGGCTAATAGCCATATCGCTATCAGAGCCTTTGTAATTAAGATTCAGATTAACCTCTTACCAGCCTATTTTCCTTTCAAGCCACCAGATTTCGACAACCATTGCAGCCAGGTGCGACGGCCAAGACTCGGGCTATTCGGAGGGCCTGCCTAATGGGGATAAGCTGTCCATAGCTGAGTTTGAACGACCGGATTGGGAAGTGGAACGCATCACAACGCCACCACGTCGCTACTTATTCCAATTCTACCAGCAGCCCAGTCTGTGTTATGGCCACCGTTGGGAAACCGGAGATTCACCAGGTGTGATATAAACCCTTGAGCTAATCTGTATGTAGTCTCCAATTCATACAACTTTCAGGGAATGTGTTAACGTAAGAACTCGAGTTTGTTACCTGCGAACGAGGATGCAGCAGGCGATTACTAGTTATCATCGGCCCGATTTCTTCGGAGAGTCAAGCTTTGCAGGTGCGTTTACGTGCCTTACGATCGTGCGTCCCCACAGTGTCTAGGTTAATCACGTTTCCCCAGAGAGGAATTACACACCCCGTTTCTTTTGTTTTCCATTTCACCTCACTTCCCCTCAATGATGGTAAGCCTAGTTCTGAAGGGCTTTGAATTACCAGTTGAATGATCATTAATGAAATTCAAGGAACTGGATAATCTTAATACCTTTTGTGAAAAGCGTCCTATCTCAACGGAAAGGAACGAGCCTAGGAAAGGATAAGTATGTCGAATGACAAATTGAAGATCGGCTTCAACTTGCTCTCCTAAATCAAACACCAAAGGCTTGGCTGGCGACTATTTGTCTAGACCTAGAACTTGAACACAAGTAAGGATCTATGATACCTATTCATAGATTTATTTACTACGCTGTTCATGGCAGTACTTGCGCTGTGAAAGAGGATCGTATCCGTGTCCCCACAAGCAGGGAAGTAAGTATTCCAACGGCTGTTCGAGCGGACTCACGGACACTGACAGTAGAGTTAATTAATTATTGACTCCTCCCGGCATCGACACACACGTCACATCTATTCATCACTCTTCGCAACGGTCTTGCCGATATCTTCGTTCCACTCCTACGAAATGTTATAAACAATATGAGGCTTGAAGAATCTATATCCGACTCACTTCAGGATGTTCCTGAATGAACGTCCTCATCAACTTCTTACACCTCTTGTCATCCAGTACGATCACCTCCACTCCACGACTTCTCAACAACTCTTCTTCGCCTACAAAGTTCGTGTTCTCTCCTATCACCACACGCGGAATGCCATATAGTAATATCGCTCCTGTGCACATACTACAAGGGCTGTCCGAGTTGTATTTTCCCGTCATCACCCAGAAGGTCCGGCTTCACACGTCGCGAACTCACCTCAAAGTCGTGTACTACGCCCGACCAATATTGTAAAGAGCTTATTTAGCGTATCACGGAATCGGATAGAAATAAGGTACACACTGACCATGGTACACTTCTTATACACATCCGCACTTAGTCTCCCAGCATTCTCCAACGCAGATATTTCCCCATGCAACGTCGCAGATCCCTTCTGTATCCTCTGGTTCCGGCCCATGCCCAGCAGCTTTACCTTCTCTCGAGATCCAAGGTGGGCATCTTGGAAGAGAGCTGCGCCGATGGGTATGCCTTTCTCGTGCATGCTTTGGGCCGCTTGTTGTATTGCAGTGCGTATGCACCACTCGTCGATGTCGACAGCAGGTTCTGACATACTGGTGACTCGGAGGGCCCGGAGACCGATGAGAAAGAAGGCGATGGTAATAAGGACAGCGATATAACCAGTCTGTTAGTCTTATCGCTGCACGTACGACGCACTGTCGGCTTGACCATATTTCAGCAATCTCACACGGTTAACTCGGAAGCTCCATTTCCGGGTCTATCCGTCGTAAATCTACGTATGAGCTATTATACATACTTCTTTTCATTGCACGACCTAAGTCGGCTTCGTTTTACCATGGCCCTGCCAACTACGCCATTTGACCATTACTTATTCCAACACCCACCATTTCATACCCTCTCCCAGCGGATAGGTGCAGAGTATCTCGTTCCGAACTTGCCCTCCTGTTTCGCTTTGATCTCTGCAGTTCGTTACAGGTGTGAGATAGCGTACGGTTTGTAATGAAACGGAAGTTACTTACGCAGTGCCAAGTGCTTTGAGAAGAAGCGACACGACGCAAAGTTGCCCATCATGTACCACGCATTCTCCACGCCAGGCCCAAGCTCTCTCCAAGCTGTCCTCTGGTCGCCATCGTTGTTGAGGCCCCAGATAGGCGTGAGCTTGCCCTCATACTCGGGCCCGAGGATGTCGAGGAGGGGTTTGCGAGGGTCGTCGAACCTGTGCGACGTCGTATCAGCAAGAAATATGGGAACGTATGGAGAGATAAACGCACCCAGTAGCGAAAAGAATGACATCTGCCTCAATCTCGCTACCATCCTTGAATCTCAATCCCTTCGGCGTATACCTCTCGATCTCCGTGCCGTTCTTCAACTTGATCTTCCCATCGATGATCTTCTGACACGCGCCAACGTCAAGGTAGTATCCTCCCGCTCTCTTCAACGCCAGGAACAAGAACCCAGAGCCCTCTTCGCCATCGTTCAGTTGGTACCCGACGGAGCGGAGGCCGTCTAGGATGTCTTTGTCTTGCTCGGCGAGAGTTTTTGTTTGTCGTTGGGCGAAGAGTTTGGCGAGGAGGATGGGTATGGTGTTTTCGAGACGGTCGGCGGTTTGGGTGGGTGGGCCTCCTTCCCAGTAGTTTGCTGAATGCAAAAGACCGATAAGGATACGTGCTATGGAAAAATCTGGAGGTTGGACTTACGCTGATAGAGGATGGGAGCTCCATTTTTGGTAGTCATGATGTAGGTCGAGCTACGCTGGAAGATGGTGACATCTTCGATAAGAGGCCCGTATTGGCTCTAGGTCGTGCTGGAGATTTTATACAGCGAAACGTACCGACATCATGATCAGCATAGTCGGAAGCAATATCGTGGGCTACACAGGTGTCTGCATCAACACAGAATGCGTTTGGGTAGTGAAAGGTGTGACGCACCTGATACGCAAGCACCAACGACGAAGACCTTCTTTCCAACATGGTTCTTCCAAGTCTTATGCTGCGTCGAATGCAACACTTGGCCCTGATATTCCTCCTATATGACAACTACTCGTCAGTTCGCCACTCACAAAGCCTCAAGCGATACCGAACTCACCCGACCCGGGTACTCAGGCATATTGGGCTTGCCCGCGCCCAAACCGAGCGCAAACACAATGTGATCAACATGGAACACGCGTTCAGAGCCATCTCCTCGTTTAACAGTGACATCCCATTTTCCCGTGTCGGCGTTCTTCGTAGCAGAAGTGACAGTGGAGGAGGTCCATACGTTGAGTTCCATTGCTTCTGCGAAGAACTCGAGCCAATTGGCGACCTTTTGGGAGGGGGCGTAGATAGGCCAGTTTGGTGGGAAGCTGGGACAACGTTAGTTTGATATATAAGATTTGATTTGGCGTGGCATACGGAAGATATGGCATGTGCGTGAGCCCTAATTTACGGCTTTCTCAATACATGATCGAGTAGGAGTGATAGAACTACTCACAAACGGGATCGTGAAGACACAATGCCTCGTAGCGGTTTCTCCACAAATCGCCGATCCTGGGGTTCTTCTCGATCAATAGATGTGTCGTGCCCAGTTGCCTCAACCTGGCTGCGACGTCCAAACCACTTTGCCCTCCCCCGACAATGATCACCTCCGGGTCAGAGTCCGCGAACTCCTGCTCCTTCTTGCGCTGGTCGAGCCACTTGCCATGACTAGGAAGCGGGTCTCTGAGCGCCCCAATCTTCTCTGGAAATCCCTTCAGGTCCTCGAGGTTAGTGCCGAGAATCAATGAACGCCATCCTTGAGGAGTAGGCACAAGGCGGACAACGGCCCGCCCTATCGCAACCTCTGTCTCAAAGTCGAACTGGGCGCAGACCCAACCGAGATCGGGCCATGGTTGTTGCCATTGAGCGTCGACGAGTGCACCAACGGAGAGCTTAGTCTCTGGTAGACGGTCGGTCAGGAAT
This sequence comes from Irpex sp. M6601, assembly GCA_037039805.1. Lineage (NCBI taxonomy): Eukaryota > Fungi > Basidiomycota > Agaricomycetes > Polyporales > Irpicaceae > Irpex > Irpex sp. M6601. The sequence goes on along the minus strand of JAXQGN010000162.1, from coordinate 45,212 downwards.
TTTGTGATATTCTCTTGTCCAAAGAAGGTGCGAAGATCCCAAGTGAGTGCAAAAAGGTCCTTCCACCAAGGATAATCGTGCAAAGTAGCGAGGATAGCTGGGATGTCGCTGGCTGAGACGGCCGAGGAAAAGGTGGCAAGCCAGTCCTGGGCTATCTTCAGTGCGTCAATGTCTTTCGGGTCCACGGTTTGCACGCCGAGGTTTTCAAAAGTTGGGAGGAATGCCCCATCCGGGATACGAGTTATGTTAGCCATAGCAGGCAGAAGGCGAGCGGGAAGAGGAGAGATAGGAGAGGATGAGCATGATCGATGTTCTTGTGTAGGTTAGACCTGCCAATGCCTGTGACCTGATGACGAGCGAATCAGATCAGTATGCGCAAGAGCAAATCTGCCAAGATCTAGTCACTTTCGTGGTCTGTCACGGCCCCTGTCACGGCCGAGATGAGTCTCTGCGCGGCTAGATTAGTGTCACACCCGAATATTTGCCAGTTCACTTTGCAGCACTCTGCCAGTAGTATAGTTCGCTGTCGCAGAAATTTAATCAGTGTAAGGAGTACGACAAGACATTTGTAGCCTCACCGTCCCTGTTCGCAGAGTGTACTGATCTTACAAGCAGAATGTCCATTGTTCTGTAACGTTGATGACTCTAAGCTAGTAGCTCACTACGACTTATTATCATTGGCTAAAAGTTCCAGATAAATACCGAGAGCTTCCAGAGTGGTTCAACATATCCCCACCTCGTAAGCTGTTGACGCCACAACTTGGAGCGGCAAAACAGGTATGGGGCTATGACTCTGGTTGAGGAGGAGAATCTGAGAAACTCGAATGGAGGACAGACCGTCTGTAAGACATTGGAGATGTTCAGGCAATGTCTTCCTAAGTATCTTGCCACCACGGCGGCGCCGAAGACTTTGGAATTCTGCGAAGGGTATTTGCGCTCTTGACAACAGGCCGAAGGGCAGCGAACAATATGTCTACCTGTCTAGTATATTCTATATCTTCCTCCGTCGTGTCTTGTAAGACGATAAACCGTTGAAGCATGGCCCCTCTCGCTCGCATGAAGCGAAGCATTTCCATTTGTGCGGCCGCGCCAAATCGACCGTCATAGATGTGCACGACACGCAGCTGCGAACAAAGATGAACAAGGTTGTTTGCCAAACAGCTGAAAGCCCCTTTCGTCCTGTCCCCTCCAACGGACAGAACACGCAGGGTTGGGAAATGCCGGAGCATGTCGTACCATGTATCATAGGACATATCATAGGACATATCATAGGACATATCATAGGACATATCATCGGCAGGAAGTGCCATAGTGAACTGGAGGGCGGTGACGATGTTGAGCGGAAGGGGATCAAGGAATATTCCATCATCGAGAAAGTCTGGTGTCGTGTAGTCAAACTGAGCATCAGCCTCGTAAGGGGCGATGTTGATCAGCTTAACGCCCTCTGCATTCCGCCCCGTAATCGAGTACGAACGGCCCATAGCATGTACGCTAATGCTGGTTGTTGCGTAAAAGGCACCAAGATTAGGGAGATGTGACGCCGGTGGAAGCAAGCTGCAGAATCCTGAGGCCGGCACGAACTGGTCGCTGCTAAGAGACAGCGAGGCGGTGGAAGGGGTGACCAAATGCGAGAGTAGTTTGCGAATCCACGTCGGCCTCTCTTCCACCAGTAGAGACTGCAGGTGCTCAAGGTGAATGAGGTCCGTGTGTGACACTTCGTGAAACGTTTCAACGAAACGATAACCTGAGTTTCTGTGGCATAAGCTGACGTGCTCCACCAAACGATTCTCCCGTAGCATCTCTAATATGGACTGATGGGCGTGTTATACGTGAAAACAGTTGCTCAAGTCGATATAAGTGAGGTTTCCGAAGAGACGCGATGACCGTGGCAAGATACCGTATAAGTGCAGTTTGCGCGTCGAGGGGAAATATGCATTTTCCGGGAGTGGTAGACGGTATAGTCTCCTGTAACGACGTGCGTGCCTTGTTTCAACCTGAGAAGGAGACATTGCAACTGAGATGTCTTCCAGGATGGTAGACTTATCGAAGCCGAGGAATAGGTCCCCAAGTAAATGAATCGTGGTTGCGCGTTGGGAAACTTTAGGCAAAGGGCCGAAGTAGACAGATATTCTCCTGCAATGACACAGCTTCTGGCGTATAGCGTCCATTGTATTTGGCGTTGTCAACGTCAGAGGAAGCCGTAGACGGAGGTCAAGCGGAAGACCCCAGGCCCGTGCGCAGAACTCGTGGAAGATGGTAGCTGGTACGTGTATAGGTTCCGCATATACCCACAAGGAAGGCGTGTCCAGTGCAACTGCTCTCCAGTGCGAGCAAACAGCTATCAAACGCCGTATGTAAAGCCAGTCTTTGTGGTCAGAATGGGTGACACTTGCGGCGGTGGGAACCTGATCCATCCATCTAGGATTTGGGACGGCGTAAGGGAGTATCATCAAGAGTATTTCCACCGAGAGAGCATGTACTCCTGATATTGTGGTCCGAGCGGAGAAGCCGCTACTTGCACTGGTCGTGAGTTCATCGTCTCGACCATCGCCCATCTCAGCCAGCGACCTGTAAGCCGCAGTCAGAAGTAACGCGTTAATGAACGGCGCAGATCCATTGTGACGCTCAGAATGTTGACTCACGAGGGATCTGATTCCCACTTGGATAGCGTGACCGAACCCTCGGTCAGATCGTAGTCGTGGCGGTTGGCGTTCAAGCTTTCAAGCCTTCCAGGCCTGCACTTATATACAGCTCGCCATAGAGCGCTGATCAGCTTAGCGCTGGTTTATGCCTATGTCACGGCCTAAAAGACTACATTGACGGTCATTAATGAGGCCTGAGGGTTCAGTGATTAAGTCATCAATAACAATATTTTGGAAGGCACTGACACAGTGACAAAGGGTGAGTTGACTCTCGTCTGCCCGTAGCAGCAAGTAAGTCACCTTTGACTTGAAGCCTCGCGTTACTCGCAGGAGTAGTTGGCTTTGCTGGTAGAATTCGGTCCAGGTGAGGTATGCAGTACCAGTACGAATGGGACATCAATCAGTCCCGGTGGCATATGCTCCAGTAAGTTTCAAGAGCGAGCAGCTCTATGATACCGTTTGCAGGTAGTGCTTTATGCGAATGCTATGGGGCAGACTGGGTGGGGATCACGGCTTGAAGGTATTTCGATAGTATACACAACACAATAGCTATATGGGCTCGGCGGCTGATATGTACAGTACTATAAAATGAGGAGAAAGCTTGAGTCAAAAGGCTTAGTATCACCTAGCAGCGAGCGTACCATTATTTCCTCTGATGAACGCATCACCGTATCGGTTTGTCACAGCGCCATTCACATGTTCTTCCGTCTGCTCAAGGGCGATGTTCATGTAACCATCCAGACACGAGAGAATACCTAAACAACGGGTTAGTTAGGATGTGTGAAGACCTTGCACCTATGGATTGTACCTTTGTAGTCCACACCAGAAGTAAGTCTAACGACTACGCGTTTGCCCACCACGCCTTTCAGGAAATCTGTTGGAGAGCCAGTGGAGGTCTGAGGTGGTGGCGGCGGCGGCGAAGTCTCTGAGGGTTGTGGTGGCGGCGACTCGTCCATCTGTGAAGACTGAAGACGCGAGATGAGAGTTTGCGTCAAGTCCTTGCCCCGAGAAAAGCGCGCTTACTAGCGAGGGAAGAGGCGCATCAATCCCGCCGACTTCCAGATGTGGAAGTCTATACTTAGAGCGGCAGGGATAGGCGACCAGTGAAGTCATGTCGTAACTCGTTCTGTACCATCTGAACACCGACGCTTACTACTATTTCTCGCACGAACTCCGTGTCTTTGCCGCGCTCCTTCTCGTCTCCGTCGGCCGTCCGTTTGCGGAGCAAAAGTGCGATAGGGTCAAGGTCAACGTTTGTGCTGTAAATAGCGACCCCGATGTCAAGGACCCTCTCACACCTTTCGTCTACCCGCCACTCCTTGAACTGAACACTGTAACGTCTTTTATTCACGAATACACAAGCATGACTAGCCCCGAACATTATGATCCACGTCTAGGCGACGAATCCGCGTATAATAGTGAAGCAGAAGATGAAGGTCGTCCACCGGTTGTACCTCGTTCGTCTAGGTCTATCCCCAATCATCACCAAGAACGTGGTCGCAGTGAATCCCGACGCCATGTGAAGCATGTTAGGCTCAATATGGAGCCTCTTGACACGCACAGGAGAGAGGAGAGAACAGACGACGCAGACTTGGAGAGAGGGGACAGTAACGGAACTGCCTCTGAGAAGACTGAGGACGGACGCAAAGAGGGACATAACAACAGAGAGAACAAGGAGAAATCGAGTTCAAAGAAATCTGAAGACGAAGATAAACAACAAAACTTCATGGATCGAGTCAAAGCTTCAGCGCGAAAGATCCCACTCGTTGGCACTGTCGAACTCGGCTGGATACCGAATAATCTGAACTGGTCGAAGATAAAGCCTGCATTGCGCAGTGCTCTCCTCGCATGGGTCAGCTTGTTGTTTGTCATCATCCCGAAGCTGTCGGTCATGTTGGGACAGGTGAGTTCATCTAGCAGAGCTTAGCAAACGGCTGATCATAACACGAAGCAAGGCCAGCTTCTTGATTCTCATAGGTACCACTTTCAATGCCCATACAATTGACGTGTATTTTCACAATGCTCTCTTTGCAGCGGCCGTGCTTATGCCACCTAATAGCCCATTTATCGCGGTCCTTGAACAGGAACTTACACTCATGATATTTGCAGCCATCGCATGGGCGTGAGTTTCCTTAGTTATCCAGGGATAGAATAAACATCTTCTCACTATCCGTCTTTAGATGGGCTTGTCTTGGTCTGTTTCTTGCCAACTTGACAAGGAATAATGTCGATCCAACTGCATCCGTGGAAGATATCCGGTCCGGTCGCTTCCTCGAGGCCACACCTTCAGTCATTCAGTCAGTTTTCCTGTTCGTTGGCAGCACATTCTTCCTCTTTCTGAAGGCAAGGTTTGGACCCGGCCCCTTTCTGGTACCGACCATCTTGGCCTGCATATGCCTTGACGTCTGCATATGTACTGCAGCGCTTTTCCCTTATGCCTTCTACGACATCGGTAAATCGGTGGTTATCCCGCTCGCATTTCATAGCGCACTGGCTGTCTTCCTTTCCGCCACCTTCTTCCCGTCCACTGTTACAGCCCAGTACACTGGGTCTATCCGCGCGGTGTTGGACCCTATATCGACTTTCCTCGGCGAGCACCGTAAGATATTGAAAATGGACCCCTCTTCGAAGGAATTTTCCGCGGCTATAGGAACTCTTCGAGGATTGCTGAACAAGTCTGAAGGCGGTCTGACTGCTGCTGCTGTATGGTACCGATTACTTCAGAGGGACGTCATTTGGGGACGATTTGCTCCTGCGGACGTCGGAGGGATACAATGGTGGGTGCGAAGAATCGTCACTAGAGCCGATGGCATGGATGTCTACTTCTCGTTGATAGAGCCGACGAGGGAGAAATGGCCACAGACTCCGGCTCCGAGTGCACCTGGGACCCCAGCTCGATCAAGAGCGACATCTCCTGTCGCATCTACGAGGAACTCATTCGTCACACCCCAGAGTACTAGGGACGAACAATCTCCTCCGCAGACGCCTGACTCGCCCCAACATCATCGAACTGTCTCTAGCGGGCTCGGAAGATATGACCTGAATGTCTCCGTTGCACGTAGACGATTCGCGAGGCACCACCACGAGTCTGACCCGCGTCCTCAATCTCCGTTACAGACAACGCTCACCCGACATCTCCAGGACGTGTTCCACAAACGTCATCACCACCACCGTCACACGCGTTCGTCTGACCATGACGACCACCTACATTTTTCTCTGCTACAGCTGGCGCATGGGCTATCATTTCCCTCGAGAACCTCTCTCGACTACGTGGCTAACGAGGGTACCGTCGGGATGTTTGAGTCACAGCGCTACCTTGCCTTAGAAGCACAACGACTTTCGTCCAGCGAAACTCCGGAGCTCACCAGACGCTTCATTCAGCTGTTGAGCGAGGCGTGTGATGGTCTATTAGAAGAGAGTCAGAAGGGATTGGAACAAGTGAAGTTGTGGCTGACTGGTGTACGTGAAGGCAAGTGGGAGAGTAAGGGGCAGGCGGAGAAGAGGCGCAAGGGGCGGCTAGATTGCCTTGAGGGTGCCAAGAGTGACCTCGATGCACAGATCAAGAGGTTTAGGGACGAGACTAGGTACGCTACAGCTCCTATTCGTACTTTCAATGCTGCCTGAGTAATCATGACATTCACAGGCATCGTGTCTTGGATCCCTACAAGATGGCCTTTGACCCCAAGCATGCTCACAGATCGGACGGAGAGATCGTGGCTCCTCCCCATAAATACCTCTTCCATTGCTACATGTATGAGTACCACACCCTCCAATTGGCCATGTACATTTCTGGCGCAGTATGTCCCCATTTCTTCCTCTTCTGTTCCACCTCTAAAACGTTCTGGATGTTAGCTCGGAGAGATTGTAGACCTTGAGAAAGAGCGCAAGAGCGCTAAGCTGTGGATTCCGACATTTGCCTCTACGTTTCTGTTTTGGTGGGATCGTTGGAATGGATCATCTGATATGGATCGCACGGATGACGAGGATCCAGGTCCGCCCAAGTTTTATTGTAGAGCGATTTAGCGTTTTGTAACTGACATTTGCGTTTTCGAATTGTTCGCACAGATGTTGTACAGTATATGGATCCGGAGAACTCAAGTGATCCCGACCTTGGTGAAACTAAACCTCGCGACCCCGACGCACTTCCCCCTGCGAACATATTCGAGCTCGTGATGTTTTGGTTCTATAAAGCATTTGCCGCGCTCGGAGGAGGAAATGTCATTTTTGCAGTCAAGGCCGGTCTATTGACAGGTACGTTTCTCAGTCATCTTGACATCGAATAAGAATTGATAAACGTTGCACAAGTTGCTTTGAGCCTTCCGTATCATTTCAAGAGCTCAGCATCGTTTGCCTACCGTAAGTGAATTCAGGCCACTTGGTGTGCGTTTCTGATACCTTTGCCTCATTAGAGCAGCATCTCACCTGGGCAATGTGAGTTTGTCACCCTTTTTTGCACCCCAGGTACTGATAATTCTTTCTAGCTTTATTGGTCAGCTGACTATTGCAAGATTCAGAGGCGACACAACATTCGGCCTTGTTGCACGTATCATAGCCACGTTCTTCGGTGGTATACTGGGAACCGTACTCTGGTAATTGCCAGACAACTCAAAGTCTCGCGTGCGTCCTTCTGACGAATTTCAATCCGTAGGTACATTGCATCGGGAAATGGAAAAGGCAATGCGTACGGCTTGGCTGCCGTCTGCGCTGTGGCGTTTCCTTTCATCTTCTTTGCGCGACTCTACTGGCCGATTCCACCTGTATCAAATTTGATCGTAGGCGTTTTGGTCTCTCCTCCTTGCGATAATGAAACTGACTCCAAACGCTTCTCTAGCTGTTCGTCACCGCTATCGTGGTACGTGCGAAAGAAAGAAGTCAGCTGCGCATGACATGTGTTGATTTGGCGCGACCTTGGGTATCTTTCACAGATTCTTGGGTTCTCCTGGCAAGATACGCACTTCCCTTCCGGCTTCGTGTACTTCGGCATCGACGTTTCATGGGTACGCGCTCAGTCATCTGCCCTGTTTTTTCGCGCTTTCATCTGATTAGGTTTGCAACGCACTTATGTAGAGACGCTTTGTTCTTGTAACTGTGGGAGTTACGGCGGCATTGTGAGTCACACGATGGGAACCCAGTACGCTGCACAAGTTCTCGATCAGTTCTGACGATCCTTTTTACGTAGCTTGGCCTCGTTCTTGCCACCAGCAGTGACGCTTCGCAGCTATCAAAGACGCATGATGTCAACCACAGTAACGGAAATTGGATCTGTTTATTGCGCCGTACTCTCCTTCGCCAACACCCAAGGAACATACGAAGTCGACAGGGGAACCATCGTTCAGAGTTTAATTGCCATCAGACTGAAACTCAAGCGGTCTCTAGTGCTCCGCACTAACATCGTGTATGAGGTGAACAGTCTGTTCCTGCTAGTGGCTTTCTGATAAATGGCTTCCATGCTGTGTCACAAGTCTTCGAAATCTTGTTTTGCTAACGCTTCTTTTCCTCATCTTGCTTAGTTCTCCCTCAGAGGAAGATGGCCAGCGGAGCGCTACCAGAAGATCTTAGAAGTGCAGCTGTACGTATGGTCTACTGTCAAAGCCAGCTGTGCACTAGAACTCTGCTGATTTCGTCACGCTCCAGTGAAGTTGCATACCTACTGTCTCATCTCATGTCCGTGGTGGAGCGGCTTGAACCTGCTTGGCGTCGGGCATTCCTGCGTCGTACCCGATTTATGGATGCAGATTTTCAGGGAGACGTCTTAGCGGTCATTAGTACGTGTTTACCCCGATCGTATTTCGTCAGTCATTAATCTTGGATGTCTCCGCGGTACACTCCTTCTCCAGGCATGATTTCCACTGCGTTACGCACAGGACATCCCCTTCCGCAGATTACCCCATGCCCGCTGCTAGACCGGTATATGCAAAATCAACACGGCTTGAACGTCATACGAAATGAGGCTGACGACGATTATGGGCTACCCCGCACTATGACTTTGGATACCCTGGCTAACGAACAATATTTGTAAGTATACCTAATCGCATGGGTATCAACGGTCCCTTATACTTAGTCTTGCGAACAGGTGTTTCTCAGTTGGTTGCACGACCGCCTTTGGGATTATTCTGCGGCTAGATAGGCTTATGCTGGCAACTAAAGAATTGGTTGGAGAACAATATCACATTCACGGTGTTGGTTTGACGTCCTATGGCGCGTTTACTAATGGACATAGCACACCTCGTTAACAGAGGCCTCGCATGGTTCGGGCATTTATTCTTGATACATCCTAGTCAATGTATTTCTACAACATTATACTATCATATACTCGACGTATTTTAGTCCGTGGCACACTCGGCGGGGCGCAGTAAGACAGAGTAAGTTATAGTCTGGAGTATTTTTGACACGCTGGTCTATAGTGATTAGACGCCAGCTCACCGCGAGCGCCACAAAGCCCGGTCGTTGCTCGCTGCGGCTGGCACTTTCCTCCCTCCTCTCAACAACTTCGTCAACACCAAGGTACTTATTCTCAGATGACTTGTTCAACAAAGCTACAAATCGTTCCTAGGAAACTGGAGTTTCAAACTCTTACACGATCGCAAACGAACATAATTCACGACTTCCTCAGACGGCATGGAGACCGTACCGGATACCCATGACGAGAGCGGGTTTCATGCGCTGGCGCGATCCTTCGTTATGATTATTGTCTCTGAGATTGGAGACAAAACATTCTTGATAGCAGCCATCCTTGCTATGCGACATCCAAGAATGGTCGTGTTCGCTGGAGCATTTGGGTCCTTGGTGGTCATGTCCATGCTGTCAGCCGCGCTCGGCCACCTTCTACCCACCCTAATACCGAAAAAATGGACACAAACTTTGGCTGCTATCCTCTTTCTCGTATTTGGCGTCAAAATGCTGCAGGAGGCTCGGGAGATGAAGGGCGGGAATGACAAGATACGGGAAGAGATGAAGGAAGCCGAGGAGGAGATCGAGGGAGACGACGCAGAGCGTGGAGGTGTCCCATTAGAGAACTTGGAGGAAGGTGGACGTGCCAGACATGCTCGCACACGTTCCCAATCTTCCACAGTTCAGTCAACCGCCAAAGGCTTGTTGGAGAAATCACGCAATTACTGCAGCGTCGTTCTCGGACCCCATTTTACTCAAGCATTCATACTGACGTTCCTGGGTGAATGGGGGGATAGAAGTCAGATATCTACCATTGCGTTGGGAGCAGCCCATGTGCGTATTCTTTCAGCTCGACTCCAGTCGACCCCCTTCCCCCGGATGGGAGTCGGTAATTCTCGAGAATGGGCCTTGCGTCCTGACTTCATACTTTACAGAACGTATACCTCGTCACCATTGGGACAATTGTCGGACACGGCTGCTGTACCGCCCTAGCGGTCGTCGGCGGGCGGTACGTGTCAACCAAGATATCTGTCAAACATGGTACGTTTGAAGTTACTCCATCATGCCGACTTCTTACTATCATCAACCTTAGTGACGCTTTCGGGAAGCATTCTTTTTATTCTCTTCGGTATAATTTATTTGTACGAGGCATTCCATGCCATCGACATAGAGGTTCCCGATATTTCATACTATCATCACTAGATCGGTACGGACCGTATACTACTTCGTCACATAATCTGATTTTTGAATGTCAGTCTTGCATTTGTACTCTGAGCAATCAAATTCACCGATTTGAAAGCCTATCCGCCGTTGCGAAACTCAACCATGGAAAACACTCACTTGAGCATTCATTAGCATTCATTTTCGACTCGGCCTCAGTCTCAAAGTAAGACGCCCATGAGAAGTTCTTCACAACAAACCCAAACAACACCGACGTTCCCGACATTCACTGGCATGTCAACGGATCGCATGTTCGCGACTATGCCTACTCAGTCTCGTTGCTCTCATCAATAAGCAAGAGGCTACTGTAGACTAACATAAATGTTCGCATGCGCTTTCTTTCAACGTAGTCAGACGCTATCTACTAACGCGATTATAATCAGCGCACAGATGACGGAACGCGACCTGGCCGATGGTCGGTGTGGTCATCTCATTGCTCCTTGCTGCTCGTCTTCGATCCGCGCGAAATGGGTGCAGCATGGAACTGTGTTCGGTCCGCTGCATACCTCACAACACCGCAGGAGGCGCTTCGGCGATTATTAAGGTATTGCCGAATTATCAGAGGCATTCATACCATCTGCAACGAGATCTGAGTATTGACTGACCTCCAATTCAAAACATTATTTCAGATTCTATTCTTCAGTTCAGAACTTTGCGGCGATTGTCGTGACCTGAACAAGCAGATTAACTCAGGCCGATGAAATACCTTTCGAGCTCCGAAGAATTATTCCGTCGGGCAAGACAGGCAGTCGCCTGGCCGCCATTCACACATATCATCAATCATCATAAAAGGTCGTGCAGTCTTCCTCTTCGCACAACACGAGTTGATTCTTATTGTGATCTGTTTGCTCCCAGATGCCCAACGTCACTGGTCAGGTCACTAGGTACAAACGATCCTCCCAGAAAAGGCCTACGCGTGAAGATATCTGCGTTGCTCATATTTGGAAGCATGGGACGAGATAGCAAAGCCCCCTGACATTCTGTTCCCAGTTTTCTGGAACTCGTAGGATTCTGGTACTGGGTCAGCTGGGCACCGCGGTACTAATGGTGGCACCCCGTAGCATACGTCAAGGACAAATCTAGGTATTCCTGCCATGCATGGTACCCTTTGTCGCGGGGACATATGCCGAGAATCGTAGGTTCTGGGCCCAGTCGTCTTGGAGGGAAGGTGGAAAACCACATCTACGACCCCTAGGTGCGCGATGACATTACCGCATTCCGACCCAAGATTCCTGTCCTATCTTTCTTCTCAGCGTTCGAGTGGCCATCTGACCGCATGATTCAGCATCTACGGGACTTGTATCGCATATGCGTGCCCTACAACGTAAAGATGGGCGAGCGTCGGCTTCACACCGTCTGACTCATGACATTTCCACTCTCAGGCCTTTTGTAGCCGCGTGAGGGGTAGTTGCTTTATCCTCTTCTAGCCCGCCGCTTCGAACCGCTGGGTGTTACAAGCGCGGTCACGCTGGGTGGGATAGCCGTTGGACATGTGAGCCACATTTCACTGATACGCTTTACGCGCTGAGGTGATTCGTGTAGAAGTTTGAGAACGAACCTGGAAAGAAGCTGAGCCATTTTTGCGCTGCTTGGCCTTTGTGACTACTTTGTGCTATATCCTACAAGACGAATTGGAAGGGTTCCCGACCAGCGTACCATGCCGCCGCTCAGCGGTCACCCGCAAAGCCGTATGCTTGCAGGCGTTATCTCACTCCGAAAGATGACCCCTCTTGTTTTCAGCATACGGATCGGACAGTTACGGGGTGCGGCCTGGTGACGATACTTGTGACATACCTCTCACGAGCGTGAAGGATGTTCATCCACAAGTCCGTTGTTCTGGTGCAATACGCGCTTGTTGTGACACGCCACTGCTCCGTAGGTACACGGCTTTAATCCCACGTTGGTGCGAGTGTAATAATGATGCTGATGTCTACCTTCTGGTTCCAACAAGATGCGGAGTGCTGTTGCTTGTGCAGTTTTAGCGGACCATGTACCCACCGGACAGACTTTCTCCAAATGATTATTCGGAGGCTATGAAGACTCTAAAGCATAGCCAGAAAAGTGTGCAGTTACAGGGTCTTCCGATGGCGATTGGACGGCTCTGATTCAGGTCTTCAAGGTACGATACCTTCTCACTTGTCTTCTTCACCGATCTGTAGGTTCTTCAGAGGAGAATTTCCATCCCAAGTGCTCTGGAAAACAAGCCGCAAATACCTACACTTATCAACTTGGGACCTCGTGGTAAGAATCCGTGGCCTACGACAACAACATTAGACCGTAGCCGAGTTACTACTGAGATTTGACAACCTGTCACCGTTTCAGAGTCTTCTTGTAGTTGACAGGCCCGCAGCCGTGGGAGCGTAGCTCGGAACACCACTAGCCTGATAGGCTTGGAAGGACTGCGCTGCTTGTGCTCGGTGTGTCTCTTTCTCTCATCTCTGTCATAGTTAATTTCACCGCAGGCTTTTCTTGCTCTTGCTGAAAGTTAGGTATCCTGTGTTCCACGCGAGTATACGGTTCCAGGCGCAGGTTACTACTCTATTCGCTACTCCTAGTCATCCACTGCTCACGCCGATCAGTCTTTCTGTAATACAATCAGATCTAGTGCTTGTTGTATCTCGCCTCCGCGCAGTGAATGGGCGGACGAAGATTCTCAATGCCAGGGCCAGCGGCTGGCTCTATCACTCGTGGCCGCAAATTAGGCTTCCTGCGGGGCCCCCTGAAAATCGAATTTAGTGACGCTGGATCTCGATCGATCACAAACGCTTTACGTTTACGTTACATTCCAAATACAGATTTGTCAAGGACACCCGTGTTTACGACTTCCCGAAGCAGATGTCGAGAGCCTCGATGGCAGTCGCAATAACGTATAGCAGCTCAAATGCTATGCTAGACAAGTCTTGGCGGCCTATGAGACAAAAGATACGAAATACGGACATTGGCGCGGCTGTGCTCGGAGAGGCTAACCGTAATATCAGATTTGGACATATTCAGCGCGGATAGTACAAATCGAGGAATATCAAGGTGGGGGATGACATCTCATGTGTCGGAAATACCGAATAGGGCAATATGCCAGGACGAGGTCAGCTCCAGCTTTATGCGTTGTCCAGGTTGCTACTTCTCTCTCTACCATCCCACCAACAATCACTGCCCGAGTCTATTACGATGAAGGCCATCATCACTGCTATGAGCTTCGCGGCCCTTTTCGGGCGTCTGGCCGCGATGCCAGCAAGCCAATACGAGCAAATCGGTCTCACTGAATGGGACCTAGGCTACGGAGCGACCGAGTCTCCGGGGAGTCTGTATATATGTTTCGGACTGTGAGTTCTCTTCTACTAAACGCGCCGCGATACATCATATTCATATCTATTGCAGTCCTAATATGCCATCAACCTACGACTGCGCCTACTTCTCCCCATTAGAAGATACCTGCGAATCTTTACCTGGTGCAGGCTGGCCTCTCCTTGAGGAAATACGAAGTGTATTTCCTATAACAGGTGGGCCATTGTTATGCTTGTAACGTTACCCAGTTAAGACTAACAACTACTATAGGTATGACGTGCGATTGGTGGATAGGTTCCGCATGCGGCGAAACATGGAGTGGACTTACGACGCCTCCAGTCTCACAAACCTTCCCATCCGATTTTGCTCGCAATCCTTTGACTCAAGCTATGGGGGCGTCTTTCAGATGTTATTCGTAGTTGATTGACAGCGCATACATACCACGTGCTTTTGGGTTGTATAGCATATCCAGCATCGGAATCATCATGTTTTACAAGTATAACGACTTCGAGATACTTGACTGGATGGTTACCAAAAATGCGGGCACGAGTGAACGCACCGAAGATAATGACGCACGGTGTCAGTGACAGGCAGAGGAACTTCAAACATCCCTGGTAGTATATCGGTTAGTACACGCGCCTGTCATTCGTTGAAGACCGCGCGAAAGCGGGGTTCGACTCCCCGCCAGGGAGTAGTTTTGCTTGGGGACCTTTAAGGAGAAGGAGATGCGATTATACTATGTTGCCGAACGTCGCTCGAAACAACCGGTGGTGTTCCATAGAATAAGCCAATGCTGTACTAGACGGATAACTGTGGAACTGAATTGAATGGCGATCAAAATGAGCTTATTCAGAGGTCTGAATAGTCTCTTTTAATTGATTCCCACGTGGTTTATTCAATTCTATCAGCGTAATATCACGGTCCCGAGCCAAACGTCTATCAAGCCCAAACACTTCCTTCATCCGTATGAAGACGCTAATCGATACGGACGTTTAGCGCATATGTTCGTGTAGTATTGTGGCCAGCTTACCTCTGGCGCAATGTCTAATCCTATCAAAGCCTCCAATACAGACTTGCCGCACCACTCCTCAATTCGCACGACTTGCTCTGGGGTGATGAAATCGCGTGTGTTACGAGCTGCGAAGATGATCTGTGCAGCAGCTGCTCTAATGCTTGGCCTTGGAACCAACGTTTGTCCATCCTTTGCCGAAGTGGCGACTTCTTTAGGGGGCTCACTTTGCGACGAGGGTTGTTGATCACTTGAGATCGCCGGAGGTACAGCGGCCACACTCAACGGAGGAATGACCGGCTGTGAAATGTGGGAAGTGACAGGCCAGCTGGCGGCCAAATGAAATATATGGAATGTTTCCATCTAGACAAGATAGCCGTGAGATTTCGCGAAGATTTGGATCGATTATGCGATTGAGATGGAATTCAGGAACGGATCTACCTCGAAGCTCGCAAGATCTTTGTGCAAGGCTTGTAGTTGAGGGATGATGTCTTCATTGTGGTCTGGGAACGATGTTTGACGACCCTGCGACGAATAGAAGCTAAAAACGCAAAGTCAAACCACACACGCGTGTCAACAACAATGCTTGTCGAGGCAATCTCGGATCCACAAGGGTATACCTATCTGTGGAGGCGTTCACCGCATCCGTAATAATTCCGGACTGAAGAGTCGGAGGACGGTGTTGGTGGAGAGCCGTGGCGACCTGTGGGTTCAAGTCGTGATGCAGATACACATCAGTCAATAGTCCAAACCAATGGGGAGACTGGGATTGAGTGGGTCCGGACGCACAGCCGTTCGAAGTTCTATATCGGCGTAGACCTGAGTTAAAATGGGGAGTCAGTAAGAATGACAAAGTATATATCTAGAGGCTGACCGGTTTGCTGAATCTGTACGGCTTTTCCTCTGAGATACCAGTGGCAAAGTCAAAGTCGTAGTTTCTATTGACAGCAATGCTTGCTTTAGGGACGACTACAGTGCCGACTGGCGTATCAACCAAACCACCGCAAGATCCTAGCCTGATATAAGCGTCAATGACTTGCATCATTCCCAAGCTTATTATCCGAAAGACTGTGGCACCTTACTACGACCATATCGCCGCTCAGACATTCCCGGACTTCACGGATGAAGAAGTCAACCATTGAGTTTCCCATGCCAATGCTGATGATGGATAAAGGCACGCCTTTATACCGTCCTGTGATCGTCGTAAAGCCGCGCTCGGTAGTAAGCCGAAATGGCTTCGGGGATGCATCTAAGTAGGTTGCGATGCGGTCAGCCCTACTTGGAGATCCGACAGTCACCTGTGTTGTAATAATGACGCGCTTTGGTACTATTGAATAATTATAGAGGCAGAAGTGAAGAACTGACGATACGATTCGCAACTTCTCCAGACTTGATACCGAGATGGTACACGCGCTGATCAGCAGTACGGGGAAAGTCTGTGAGAAAGAGGTTGAGAATAGCACGCCTTGCTTCTGTGATATACCCCTCAATTCCGAAGTACAAGGCTGTACTTACTGGCGTCGGTTATTGCGTCTTTCATCGTTGAAGCTAATGAAGTGTTAGAATGTCAGTTCGTCAACATATTAGGAGGAATGCGTGCGAAGCAAACCTCTTGAACTGGGCAGCAGCAGGCTTATCAGCCTGAGAGCGGGGGAGGGAACAAGTTGCTATCGTCCACCCGAAATGCATAGCCGCCCAACTTTGATGGTCGGCACGTGCCCCTCGAAAGCCGTTTCGCCGCTGTTATCTTCTTTGCTGCAGGCCGTAACGATGTCTACGGTAAGTATGCTCAACCCATCGGCTTGACCGAGAATAAGCAAGCCCCTCATACCGCCAATATTGTTGCTGAATAACTATCGTTAAGCTGGTCTACAATATACGTTCCCACGGATACATTGCCTCAAAATTTCGAAGTTGACAGCTCGTACAACTCGAACCTTGGGATACTCAAAACTGGCTGATAAGAGTACTAGGATATCTGAACATTATCTTGCCGGCATTAGTACGGGAGCTAGTGTTCAAAAGATGATGTAACTGACGTTAGGAAGATAATCATCTCTTGAGTCCACCGGATCGGAGGTCATATGTTCACGTGGGCCTCTCTGGCTGGAACAGCATCGATATCAGAGCTTGAAGTATATGGTAAGTGCTTTGTGCTCTGTAAACTTGCTCATGGTAGTCATATCACTTACGGGTCTCCTCACGAGGTACTCCAGAACCCAGGGAAGAAGGAGAAAGATGCCCTAAAGTCCGAAGTGTAGCACACGAGATATCCATGGTAAAGCACGTTTACTTCTCATGAACTGACATTTGTGGGGCAACATGCTTTTGGCGATGAGACTAAGGTTACTGTATTGTCTCTATTCAGTCCCTCTAATGCTGGCCCACGTCATTTCGCACAAGACACGTCGTCTTTTTGGGTACTAGACTTCAAACCGCTGCCTTCCCTTCGGTTGCTTTAGCGAAACGTTGACGCAGTGGAGGAAGTGCCTGGGATAAACTCGACCTTTTTGATAGACCGTGTCCAAATTATGCAACGAACTCTGCGTGACCATCAGACGCTGCTTGCGTACCACCATGTCATTGCATACGATGTCGTCCAGGGCTTGAGTAACTATCTGTTCTCTTCATAGCGTCTGATGTGTCGACAGAGTGAGCGGAATATTTTTTAGAGCCATACATGATGAGGAGCGATTTCAATTCGCCTGGCAAGCCCCACAAAGCAAGTGCACGTGAGCGCCTGTCTGTCTTTTCTGCGTACCTCTGGCCATGCTAATATGGACGAACAGTACGAACTAGCCTAGAAGTCTACTTCTCTAGAGACTGAGGGTGATGGTCCTTTGCGACTTCAAACTCTGTTCTCATCCGCCACGAGACTAGACCATTCACGGTAGATGTCTCCCATGTGCCGGGAGCCGCTCTGATCCTTGCTGTCGTTTCCAAGGATGTCTCTAGTCCGCGCAAAATAGATGAATTCCTCGGCCTTTGTCGCTCTTTACGTTCCTGGCAAGATAACACTGGGGGACCGGCCGCTGACCAGTTATACCAAAAACGATGTAGCCTACTCAAGCGAGCACGAGACTTAACGCCTTCACGGACCAGAACAGACTACTGTGAACGCGCTTGAAGCACTGCTACCCTCTGGAACAACGAGATACCATGGAGAGATATTGAAAGTGGGTCATGACTGTAGTTTTTCATTTGTCAGACGGAAAACTGATCGTTAATCATGCCTACAGCAAGCTGGCGCCTGGGATGGCATGTTCAGGTCAACCATACGCCGAAGCACCACGCCTAGAAAACTCACTCCGCCTGCTTAGATTGGCCGTATGCCCTTTGCAACTGTTGTAGTTGCGCCGTCTACGTGATCCTGTAGTTTCTAGCACTGGTTCACTGGCTCAAGCCGTACGATCCCCCGTACGTCTCGAAGATTACCCAAGGATAGCTGCAGGTCACTTGTGCTGCATGGCAGTTCTTCACTCGGGCGATCGAAGCATGCTTTACCGCTACGACACGAGGCAGCGTTTGCTCGTCAGGTACATCTGCTCGGCTTGGCTTAACGCTCTCTATTGCGGTTGCAAAACTTCCGTAGGCTTTCCACCCATGGAGAAAACGAGGTGAGAAGACTGCAGTCGAGCATCAGGAGATACATACTGCCTAACCAATCGCTACCACCACACCAACGTGGTATACATCCACATTGACATCTCGTTACCGCCCCAGATGATTCTTGCAGCTCACGTCACGAGGTGTCTTTGGTCCCACACTATGCTATTACTACAGAACGTACTCTATTTGGGTTATTGGAATCGCCCGGACTCTCTCGATAATCCCCATGACCTTTTTATCCGGTGAGAGCATGGCGTAACTCGTGTTTGTATAGCTTAATGACAATCCCATACAGACATGACGGGTCAATGCTGCTATTATTCCTCGGAGGCTCGTCACATTTCATAAGCGGGATGCTCCCGGGGCGGAAGACACGCCGTCAGGATGAAAACATCGCTACTACCGAATCATCTTCCCGAACAGCGGAAGTACGTTCCAGAGCTACCGACAGCGGCGTCGAGCGTTGCTTCCCGCGATTTGTCTTCGCAGCTTGTCCGACATCTCTCCAGGCTCGATCGGAGGAACTGATTGTATATCGACGCTAATAGTCTTTACGGATTTCGCCTCATATTTATATTGCCCATTCAGCGCAGATCTAGAAAATCTGGAAAGCCTCCATTGCCTTGAATTGTCTTGCGGGGTCATTTTCAAAGTCGAGCTTGTGGGTGGTGATGATTCTACTTTGAATTCCATTTCGTACCAGCAATACACTATGCTACAAGGCCCGGCTGTCCTTGTGTAATGAGATGGTCCGTAGGTAAGAGTTCAATGGGTTCGTTTGTTCAGATGTTGGACTGATTGGATATTCCTTCTCGTAGCATCACGAAGAAGTGGGCATAAGTAAATCATCTCAGTCGACTGTTTATGGGACTATATGTTCAAGTTCCTCAGCAGAAGTTTTCAGCCACAAAAAGCCATCGATATATTGATCAATTCCGCGGGCCGCGGTTAGTTGGCCAACTGGGATGCGTTAGAATCAGCACCTGCAGGGATGCGATGCGGTGTGTCAACGATCCCCCCTGGTACAATGTCTCGAAGTCGATACGACAACGAGACAACTGGACCAGACCAAATACTTCGCGGGCCGAGTAGATAGTTCCCACTCCGACTTAACCCAAGAGATCTCAGATGTCTATTTCGGATTTACGTCGTACTGAACTGCGCGTTACACGACTCTCGTACCCATTTTGTCCTCTAGTTAGAGCTGCATCGAACTTGTTCTTTTTCATCCGCGAGACAAAAGGTTTTTGTTCGGTATGCGTCAGATCAGTGCCACGGCATTTTGGCTCGATACCCTTGTAGGCCGACATTCGGGTCACATTGCCCATTTCTCGTGAACTTCGGCAAGAGCAGCAGACCCTGAAAAACTGTGAAAGCTCCGCGGCAGGCGCACAAGCCTGGGCGGGCGTCAGCTGATTATTCCAGCTCACATCGGTACGTCACACTTCTGTCGATGTCTGGTCGAGTGACCCTCACGGTTTGTGACTTATCCGTCCGTATGTTTCAGATTGAAAATCATCTGCACTTTAACAGGGAATCCTCCGGTGCAGGGGGAGTCTGATGCAGGGAGGCGGTCAATCGCCATCGGAAGATACCATGCCTTCCCACGAGTCGTAGGAACGGCCGTGGGGTGAAGCGTCGTTGGAAGATTCGGGTCGAAGCTGCTGAAGCGAGCGTTGATTAGGAACGAGCAGGCGGGGTCTAAGTCTACGGCGAAATGATATTACGTGAAGATGGAAGATGAGGAGGTGAGAGCCTTGCTGGATGGCGCATCCGGTTCGAGGCAGAGGGTGATGTTGGGACTCCGCTGGGCCCAGCGGAAGTCCCACCGCACTCGTGCGAGCGGTGGGAGATCATGAGACGAGGTCACAGCAGTGCGCTGGGGAGTGACTGCGGTGACGCTCTAATCTGCACTAGCCCAATAGGGGAACCAGGAGGATGGTATACCATCTAAAAAGGTAAACAGGACAGTCGGACCCGGGAGCACATGCAGGAGGAAATCAGCAATTTCTGGACGAATGAGCAGCGTGGGCACAGACGCTGCTTGGATTCTTCCTCTGCGATCTGAGCGTGCCTCAGGCCCGGCGGTTTCAAGGGTACATACGAGGCATCTCTGTAAGTTCTCAAGATGGGATTCATGGAAAAGCCTCCGTCGTCGAGGCTCTATTTCCCTCAGGTCTTGGCACGCGGAATCCGACGTCAATCCTCATCCTTCAAAAGTGGCTAGTCTGTCCAAGTCTCGCCTCGTATTCGTCTCTCAGCTGCTCCCAGTTACTCAAGCGCCAATCTCGTCTACTTCACCGCATATCTCATCTCTCAGTATCAATACGCGCCGCCTCCTTTCTCTCCTATAACACTCATCTCGCCGCTGCCCCTTGTACCTTGCTCAGCCACCACTACAAGGCCTTACCTCCCCTCTTCATGCAGCGCTACGACTCGGCTGGTCAGCCGTCACCGACCTCGGCATCTGCCGGCCAAGAACAGCGAGCTGTTGATCAAGCTCGTGGTGGGGACGGAGAGCCTTCCGCCTCTGGTTCTGAATACACCCAATACAATCAAGACAGAGACGATGTAGATGTTGTTGGTAAGTACTGCACCTATGTCTTATCTAGTTCTTTATGTACCTGACGTAAATCTTAAACCCAGAAGATCCGCACATGGCGTTGACGTCTCAGACGTTAAACGCAGATGGCACTCCCAAACGACCCATGAACGCGTTCATGATTTTTGCGCGTAAGCGACGGCCACAGATATCTGCTGCAAACCAGATGATGCGTACCGGAGACATCAGCAAAATCCTTAGCAAGGAATGGAATAGTATGGATATGGTCAGTCTTGCAAAACTTTCGGCACGTCGCCATATCTTATTTATAGGTGATATGGGATAGTCGGAGAAGAAGTTCTATCTTGACCAAGCTAAGAAGCTCAAAGACAACTTCAACTCCAAGTACCCCGACTATGTTTATCGACGTCGACCGAACAACTCACGCAAGAAGCGTCGACCCGACGCCGACCCTCACTCTCCGACAGATCCATCACTTGGAGACGATGATGCTTCTATTGAGGAGACGTCTCCAACAGACGAAGAAGTCATGCGCGACTCGACCACGCCGTCGTATGGTTTCCGTGGCTCTGTTGGTACGGGAACTGGTTACGATGGCCCAGACTCCCTCCTTTCTGCGCAACAAACGAACTACTCGTACATGTCGGATTTCGGTTCCACGGGGCAATATGGGCAGCCCCCTCGCCTTCCAACTCTGCCTTCATCCGACAATCCCATGTCGGCGGGCGGAATTCCGCCCCTCCGTATCCCGTCTCTCGCAGAAACAGCTGCAAGTGCTCAAGGTCATTCGTACTCTGCTTCGTATCAGCAACACACATCTCCACAATCCGCTTCACACAATAACCAGTCGTTCTGGGATCCCAGTCGGGGAGGGCGGACGGATCAGAACAGACCGCCCACATCCCAGTGGCCTGTCTTGCCTGCGCTGGATACCAGTGTTACGCGACAGCGCTCGGGCACCATCAACACGTTGTCTAGCAGATCTGACGCATTCCCGTCACATGTACCAAGCCGACCTTGGTCTAGCTCTGCATCGTCGGCCACCTCCAGCAGTTCTGGAGCTTCAGGAACTCATTTCAACAACCCACCCTTTCCAACGCTTGCTTCTCCGTATTATCCGACTCAGTCTCCGACGCAGAGGAATATAGACGCTGCGACGTCGCCTACAGCACATCCAGGCGGGTCACCAGAATACTTTCCATCCTCTTCGTATCACCGCAGCTCTGTCAGACATGGCGCCGCAGATCAGGGGGGATTCCCAGGATCACCGACGCTACCAACTCCAACGTCACCTGCTTATATGACCAACCCGACGAGCTCGTCGCAGTGGTCTTCTCAGTATGGTCGAGCGGGGACTGACAGAGGACAGCCAAACCTACAGCCTATATCGACGTACCCTCTGCCTCCTTCGGCGAGCAGCGCCTCGCCGCCCCCTTCAAGCTCGGGAACCCAAGCTTCGCAAATGGAATATTGGAACCGAAGGTAGATCTAATGAACGCTGAGGATTATCTATCACTCACTGACTAGCCTACTTGTGCTTCTTTTTACCGCATACTCATCGCTTTTGGTGCTTTCCACAACAAAGTAATCTACGCTATGTTCTTGCCAGCAGTACCTGACCACCGTCCAATTAGCGTTACCCCACTTCCCCACTTCCCCGCCCCAGAACCCCTTCACGCAACCTCCATTAATAAATCAGGACTCTCTTGGACATTCTGGATCCACCTAATTCTTGTGTATAACTATGTCGCGTCTATGTTGCTGTTCCTTACCGTGCTGTCCTGTTGTCGTCTGCATCGCAATTTTTCCTTGTCTCTTCCCGCATCCCTGACTCGGCCTGAGCCCGCACTGCGAGAATTGCGGAGGTAACTCGACTGCGAATGCGCAAATGCGGTCGAGCCTCCAGAGAGAAACAGGGCATCGTACGCCGGATCTATCACTACCTGTCGGCTACCTGATCGAACCGCGCAGGAAGTGTGCTCGTGGCTCGAAAGGTGACCTAACCTTCTGTGAGAGAGCTTTCTCTCATCTTGACATGCAGACATGGCATTCTCCGCTGACAATGGGTCGGCCGCGGCTCGTCCACGCATGACATACATCATGACCCGCAGAAGTCCGCTACGACGAGGAGCGTATGTTTGAGTTCAAGAAGAGCCATGGTGGTTTGGGTTGCAGGAAGGTGCGATAAGTGGCCAGCGGCATGTTCTGATACCACCGAGCTATCCGAGCGAACATCTGCAACGGAGCTGTCTACACGCGAATCGTCAGAACAGACTTTCGGTGAATGTTTTGCGCCTGATGTGAGAGCACGCGTATTCCCGCTTTGAGCGCCTTCTGTAGTCCAGGGCTGTCAGCCACTGGCCCACTGCGCACGATGGCGCACGAACACGCAGAGATCGGATTGTACCCGAGGAGGGCAGAAAAATACGCGAGCTGTCCCATGAACGCGTGAACGAGAGACGAGATTTAAACGAGGTGTGTCCAATGGGAGAAGAAAATGCTCTAGTGATGCGTGTAAGTGACCCTGTCGGAGGTTGTTAGTGTTAAAAGATTGACATTTTGAGAACGGATGTGCTGTAATGGTGCTTCCATGGTCAGCTTTAGCTTTCGTAACTCGTACCGAACGTGTCGTGGGGACTCATAAGTTTGACAGGAGTCTGATGATTCTTCGGCTGAAGTGGGCGGAAAGCCGAACGTATTGCTGGCCACACAGGAGTAGACTCGGGAATGATCGTGTGAGAGAACGACTTTTGCGAGACAATGACATGGTCTCCTCTCCTAAGGCACCGAGGCCACTCGTGCTTGTCGTACCAATCTCTTCATTTGAGTTTAATGCACTGATCAGCAGACCTTGCTCTCCACAAACACGACAACATACCAGTGGAATACAGCGTGATTAATGACTTCTTGTTCATGCGCTAGATGTACTGTCTCTTTTCGTAGCCACCACCAGCACTTACTTCCGATATGCTGTTCTGCAAGCCATCTCAGTCTTTGAGGTTATGTGTCCATCTTGTAGCTAAATTGTCCACTCGTCCCACGGCCAGACGTGGTGGTGAACAGTTGAGAGCAACATTACTCGACAGGGCATCGTACCGGCGGCAGTCCGGCTACTCTACGTGGGTGGTACCCGGTAATCAGCGTTACGACAATGTTGGTTTAAGAGGGCCCAATTCCAACTCTAAACTTGGTTTCAACAACCATCGTTTGGTGTCTACAATGTCGTCCAAGGCCTACACTCAACCTTTGGCAGATTCGACGTCTGTCTTCAAGGACGGGTTGTTTGATGGGAAAGTGCTATTCTGCACCGGCGGTGGTTCCGGTATTTGCAAGGAGATGACACGAGCTGTGGTATTTACCCATACTACCCCCAATCGGTGCACGTGTGGCGACGGCAGCTGATGCTATTCCGTAGATGCGTCACGGAGCCAATGCTGTTATCGTGGGCAGAAAGTCAGTCCAAACCGCATGCAGTTTCATGTTTGTTCTCTAATAGTCCTTCTAGGTTCGATCGACTGGTCCAATCCGCGGAGGAACTATCCAAGGATACTGGGCGCGAGTGCCTACCTGTTCAGGCAGATGTTAGGCAGCCAAAAGCCCTTCAGGATGCAGTCGCCAAAACTATCGAGAAGTTTGGCAGAATTGACTTTGTCATTTGCGGTGAGTTCACTCGAGGCGGAGGTAGTATAGGACAAGCTGTTCACGAATTACTAAACGAGGACCATATACTTAGGCGCAGCGGGGAACTTCCTTGTGCCCATCTCTGGACTGTCTGAGAATGCTTTCAGGACCGTGATTGAAATTGACACT
Source organism: Irpex sp. M6601 (assembly GCA_037039805.1). Lineage (NCBI taxonomy): Eukaryota > Fungi > Basidiomycota > Agaricomycetes > Polyporales > Irpicaceae > Irpex > Irpex sp. M6601. Next base: position 20,686 of record JAXQGN010000162.1, on the reverse strand, counting down.
GTGAGTAGGTTCAAGGGGACTTGTTGCGACATTGCCTCATGTCTTTATAGCTTGGTACATACCATACTGTCAAAGCTACACTTCCTCACGTCAGAAAGTCCAAGGGATCCTATATTCACGTTAGTGCCACCCTTCATTATAAAGGTAGGTCCTTCCAGATTTAGACCGAGATCACACATTTACACTGTAATACCATAGGTACGCCCTACCAGGTCCATGTTTCCGCAGCGAAAGCGGCCGTAGACGCAAGTAAGTGATGATATACAACTACCCATTGCATAATGGTTGACACGTCACCCCTCGTAGCCTCTGCTGTCCTCGCCGTCGAGGAAGGTCCTCACGTAAGTGTTTCCCCACACTAAGAATTTTCATTACCACACAAGCCTAAAACGGGTTTCCCACAGGGTGTTCGATCCAATGTTATTGCCCCCGGTCCCATTGGAGGAACTGAGGGCATGGAGCGTCTCGGTACCAAAGGCGTCGACGGAGACCAACGTATCCCTGCGGGCCGTCTCGGAGATAAGCGCGATATTGCGAATACTGCTGTGTTCTTGCTCAGCGATGCGGCGAGCTTCATTACTGGACAGGTCATTGTTGTTGATGGCGGAGCTGAGCATTTGCGTACTACGCAGCTGCCATATCCGCAGTCCGTGCTTGACCCGAAGGGCGTCCAAGAGCTCATCAAGCCAAGGCTATAGGCTTCGACTGGGTAGTTGTACGGTTTTTTAAATACGTTGCTTTGTTCGAATGGAACGGAAATAAACCACTGCAGTTTGTGTTCATCAGGCGACAAGAAATATCCTTCTCAAGCAAAATATTCATCTGCGGTCCTAATTGCGGGTGATCATGCATGAGAAAGTTGAGCACAGCGTTCATGTACATCTTCGTGTCTCCGTCCAGGCACCAGTGCCAGATAACGCAAATAACAAATACTCTAGTGACTACAGGAGTGTCGTTCGTAATTGGAAAAGGCATGATACCCATTTGTCTCTACACCCGCGCCTGAGACTATCTGAATCGAGCCAAGGCAGATCGATAGAGGAGATGGGTAAAACGAGGCCCATTCGTGGACTGATGCTCAGTCGCCCCACACCGCTGTCGCGATGTTGCCGGTGGGGACAGAGTTAAACTTGTATCACGTCTTCCCAGTTCTCGACGCAAGTCACACTGATTGGTATTCTCTAGAGAACGGGTAAATGTATTGTACCTCACGGAGAAGGGACAGCGGAGTCGTCAAGTATGTGTTGAGAGAAGTTTCGAGGATACGCGGTGGGTCGGAGGGGCCAGGTCTGGCCAGCGCAGAAGCTTACGAGGATGAGGATCGGTGGAGCTGGTAAACGGTAGGTGCCAGGCCCGGGTGGGTTCATAGAGGTGTTGTGCACACGGTGAGCATCTCCTGTTCGGTCACATGGAGCGTAGAGCCCACGGAAGGATCAGAAACGAGTACTGGCCGACAAGGTTCGAGAGCACATGTCGTACACAGAGTGTGGTAGAGGAAGACATACTGCACCCTTGCAGATAGATGTGATAGGCCAGCTGTGCTCCAGATGCTCGCGAAGCATGGGAAGAGGAATGTTCGTGAGTTGTAATCTCTTCGTAGAGTCGCCGAACGTACCACGGAACTGGGCTGTTAACGGCAACCTCTGGCCCTGAACGCCACTAGGCAGAGGCGCACTTGGCAACAGCTCACGAGGCTCTCACCGTGCAATTCTCGGAGGGAAAGAGCTGCAGCATGTCCTTCTGGCGCCGTGTTTGCCTCTCTCGAACCACAGCGATTCGTGATGTAGACCATGATGATGGTATTTGAACGGACCGGAAGGCGGATTGTGACGGTACGGAGATTGATGACATAGTTCCATCTCTCGTTATAGTAGACCACAAGTGACGGGGAGGCGTGTTTGTGGCCACGGATGGAAACGTCTGATATTGAATGGAAGCCCGGAGACAGCCAGGAAAAGAGCGACCTCATCTGAGCGTGCAGACAATACGTCCGTGCATAGTCATCCGTGAAAGGACGGTTGACGTTGCGTCAGCCGATCCAGCACAGAAGGGTAGTTCCGGGGGAAGATGGTACAGTTGTCCGCTACTCTTGCCCTAAAGATCACGCTGCGCTAATCGCTTCAATCTGCAACGTGTTGCGGTCACCCGAGCTAAATGAAAGGAGAGAGGTCAGCATGACGACAGTCGAAGTCATCGATCGATCCCAACCTTCAACACGTAGACTACGGAGGAGGTGGCCACTCGACCATGTTGTGCGCAGGTATACGGCAGAGATACCATAACTCGGCCTTCCTATCTGATTAATCTCCGCTAGTCATGCAGGACTAGTCAATCCTGGACAAACTACGTTTTTCCTCGCTACGTCTGTCTCGATATGGCAGAGGAAAATTGGGGCCAGACGGCGTAAAAGACCTGAAACAATGCCGTTTCAGCGAAGTCTAGCTGGGGATAAGGAAGAAACTCGGTACATCAGTGCGTCTGATTCAGTGCATCGTGCTACGACGCCCTCGAAGCTGTACCAAGCGTTTGAGCTGCACTTCTCCTGACGAAGTGTGTCACGATATACCCCTGGAAATTTGACGATGGGAGAATGGCTCTACGAGGAAGGAGCTGCGACGTCAAAGTGACGGAAACCGAAAATTCTCCGATGGCTGGGCTACGCGCGGCGTAATACACAGATTGTCGGCGAGTACCCATGTTTTGGCTACATGAAAAATGGGGAGAGGTAGGTAGAAGAATCTGCAGGCCGTGCACAGCGTGTGCACGGCTGAGTGGCTAGAATTCAGTGAAAAACAATCTGGAAGACACCTAGTATCCCCAACATACCGAGTATTTTAAGTCTTGTTGTTCATTACACATGTGAAGGTGGGTAGCCTCATTATACAACAAACAACAGCATTCAAATAGCCGTTATTGGCAGTACGTTGGAGATGAACCGCATTGTTTGGGCGAAACCCACAGACTCACTCACTTGCCTAATCGGGACACCAGATGATGTTTAGGGCAGGTGAGTTTGCGATGCTTCATTCCGATACACTACATTTTCACTCCCTGGTTATATGTCGCCGCCATGGCTCACAATCTGACTGTACAGGATGATACTTCAGTAAGTTATGCTCATGACTGTGCTTTTAACCAACCCATTTGTCTCTCCCTCTCCCTTCATTTATCGTCTGACCGCCGGTCGCATCTCAGCAGACGCTGATAAAACTTTCTTTCATCGTGTGTTTATCTTACAAGTATATGCGTGCTAATAAGCTAATCTATAGCATATCATAACCACTACTGAACCCTTGTTAATTGTAGAAGCACTGTGGCCACTTGGTGGAGAGGGGAATGCACGCAGATTCCCCGAAAAATGACCGCCAAAGCCTCGACGTTGCGAATACCCTGCGCCTTACGCCGGGAGAACTTCTTTTGGAAACGCAGCCGGTGATGTTAAGGGTCACGGTTGATACGTGTGGAACGGTGATGGACCCAGCCGTGGGTACGCGGTCGCACGACGTTCAACCTCTTCACCAGCTCATCTCCCTTTCGACTCTATCCTCTCCATCTCACACACCTCAGCATCCAATACCTGCTTTTGCCGATCTTCCTGCTCTCTCTTGCGGTGCTTACCCCGTCTTTCTCGCGATCCAGTTTGATTTTAACCCACACCGTTCTTATGCGCCGTTCCGCAGGTACCACGCTCGATAACGGTGCCGGTCATCAGTCGTAACAAGAAGCTGCCATATGTCTATAGGAGGTGACAACTTCACATAGCATGCAAGTACCGATAACAAGGTAACCTTGGACGAACCTGTTTAGGTGTCTGCCTCCATTGCTGTTTGACACGATCTGAAGGAGCGCGGGGAACAACCCGTTAAATCCGGAAATCGTCGATAAGACTGCCGTCCAGGACCCGGCGCAAGGTGTGTAATATCTTGTTGAAGTTTTTGAATTTTCTTCGCGCCTTTACCAGTGGATGAAGCGTAATGGCTACACCTCGAGCCTTTCCAATGGGCATCCATGCTTACAAATGCAACTGCTGTGATATGCGAGCCTCCTGACTATCATGAGGTTTTGTCTGACGTCGGCTCTCGACAGCGCAAATGTTATTTTGCATTGCTGAGATCCGTAGTGAGGTGTGGTTGCAAGTCAACGCACTCCAAAATATGATATCTCTGATATTTTCTTCCTGTGAGTGCACGCAAAGTACTTACTCCGTGGGAAAGTGGTGAACTTACCTTCCTAATTCGCAGGAACTATAGCTAAATCCTACACGAAGTGTCTTTTGGTGTATTGCTCTATCATGCCATCTGCCATACGATACTCGTGCGCATTTTCGGATACAACGGCAAGATGAGCGCCAGTCTCACCTCCCACGCGTGTCGTGGTCACTGGACTGTGTTCATACTCCTTTTTAGGCAGTAGTTACGTCACATTCTACTACAACGTGATTATAGTCAAGGGCGTTTCGGTCTCGTCTGCCAATGCCAGCCATCCCGACGTTCTGATGGACGAAAATACCCCAGTTTCTCCCCAAGCTCCGGCTTGCTTCAAAAACTGAACCGGTTCAAGTTCGGACGTTCTCCAACCCCCATAACGACTACCGTAGGGGTTGCCCACCATGCTGCCTACTTTCCTGACCGGGTTTCTACTTCTTGCTACTACGCATCTCTCATATGTTGTTGGGAGGCAGGCGTCAAAATTGCAGGAGAGCCTGTTTCCTGAAAGGTTTCTGGCGGAAAATGTCACCCATTCTCTGAACGTCTCCACCTGTCCAGGTGTGTTCGACTTTTAGCGTATATTTATCGCCACGGGAATACTAAATACAACAACACAAGGGTACACTCTTTCTGGCCTTCAGCAGACTAAAACAGGGCTACTTGCACACCTGGATCTCGCTGGACCAGCGTGCAACGCTTTCGGACAAGATATCGCGAATTTGACGCTTGAAGTAACTTACGACTCTACCACGAGGCATGGGTTTCCCTTTCGCAATACTAGCTCGGGATATTGATACGGATATAGATTGCACGTGAACATCCAGGACACCGCAAAAGCACAGTTCACTGTCCCGTCCTCAGTGGTGGATCTCTCCTCAGCGCCGAAATCTATCCACAAGAACAACTCCGACCTCATCTTCAACTACGAACCTTCCCCGTTCGCGTTCTGGATCACGCGCAGATCTGAGCCAGACGCTCAACCTCTTTTTGACACCCGTGTATCCTCATTGCCGACTACCCCCATTCCGCCAGTCATCTCCGAGGACAACTCGACTGCTCTGGATGCTTTCCCGCTAGTTTTCGAAGATCAATACCTGCAACTCACCTCCGCACTTCCTCTCGGTGCTAATATTTACGGCTTAGGGGAAGTCGTTGCCAGCAGTGGCTTCAGGCGTGACGTTGGTACAGATGGTGGTGTCGGTACTATTCAGACTATGTGGGCTCGTGACATAGCGGACCCCATAGATGAGAATGTGTAAGTCCTCTACCGGCTCTTGCGCGTCCTATTTCTCACCTTCTTATGAACATAGCTACGGCTCACACCCAATCTATCTTGAACATCGTTTCAACGAAACAACCAACCGCTCGCAGTCCCATGGCGTCTTCTTATTCAGGTGGGTTCCACGCTCATAAGTGCATGACCCCGAGACTGACCACGGGGTGGCACAGTGCATCTGGATCTGATATCCTTCTTCTGACACCACCGTCTTCCAACGTATCGCTGATCGAATACCGCCTGATTGGTGGAACCCTCGACTTCTACTTCTTTTCGGGACCAACACCACAAAAGGTTATCCAGCAATATGGAGAGTTGGTCGGTCTGCCTACTTGGCAGCCCGCTTTCGGCTTCGGTTTCCACCTCTGTAGATGGGGCTACAAGGATGTCAACGAGACTCGAGATCAAGTTACCAAAATGCGAGAGGCTAACATACCACTGGAAGGTAATGCACCAGATGTAGGCTTGCCCTCGGACATAATACTTACTAGCGTTCTAGTCATGTGGAATGACATTGATGTCTACCATGCCGTCCGCGATTTCACTACTGATCCGGTTTCTTTCCCCGCGGACGAAGTGCGATCGTTCATAGAAGATCTGGTAAGCCGAACCCTAGAGTTACTGTCTCTCACCAATCCTAATACATTTTTACCAGCACGCCCACCACCAACACTACATTCCGATCGTTGATGCAGCGGTTGCTAAACAGGTCAATTCCAGCGATATTGTAGGTTTCTCTTCGCGTCGTTCGCTGTTGCGCGGCTGATTTGGGCTGATAGTACGATCCGTACACACGAGGCGTCGAGCTGTACGTCACCGTTTTAGTATTAGTGACCCAAGCGCTGACATAGGGGTACTATCATCTAGCGATACTTTCATCAAGAACCCAGATGGATCAGAGTACGTTGGTCAAGTCTGGCCAGGATACACCGTCTTCCCTGACTGGTTCTCCAAAAACTCTGACAAATACTGGGCCGAGGCTCTCACGAACTGGTCCAGTTCTGGTGTTCTGTTCTCTGGAATATGGCTGGACATGAACGAGGCTTCGTCTTTCTGCGATGGTTCCTGGTAAGGGCTCATCTTTCGCCGCCACGATCACCGTTCTCATTCATACCGACCTCTAGCGGAACTGGGGCTGATATTTCAAACACGAGCGTACCGTTCATCCTCCCTGGAGAGCCTGGAAACTTCATTACCGATTATCCTGAAGGGTAAGAGTTTGATCCACACTTTGTTTTCAAGTTCGCACAGTCACACCAAATCTCAGATATAACGCCACGATATCTGGGCCTAGCGGTAACATTACTGTCAATGGCACTTTCACGTACAACCAGTCTTTGGTAACTACTCTCGCCAAGCGTGGTATCGGCGCCGGAAATCAAAGCGGAGTTGACCTTAATACGCCACCCTACGCTATCCACAACGGTACGTCACCGCATAAGCCGAAGTGTAACTAAACTGACACACGGGTACAGGTAATGGACGTCTCTCTATCCATGCTCTCGCAACCAACGCGACTCATGCTGGGGGGTATGCTGAGCTTGACGTACACAACCTTTGGGGTTTAATGGAGGAGAAAGCCACACACAAGGCTCTTCAAGCTATCAAACCCGGCAAGCGACCTTTCATCATCAGTCGCTCGACGTTTGCCAGCTCCGGCAAATGGACGGGTCACTGGCTGGGCGACAACTACAGCAAGTGGCAGTACATGTACTTCAACATTCAAGGAGTCCTCCAATTCCAAATCTTCCAGATCCCCTTCGTCGGCGCCGATACATGCGGATTCAATGACAACACGGATGAGGAGCTTTGCAACCGCTGGATGCAACTGTCTGCATTCATGCCGTTCTATCGGAACCACAACATCAAGGGTGCGATCTCCCAGGAGCCATATCGCTGGGATAGTGTGGCGAATGCTTCCCGCACTGCAATCACTCAACGCTATACGCTCTTGCCATACTGGGTATGTCGGTTACGTCTGCTGACCAGTAATATGACACTGATCAATAATTTAGTACACGTTGTTCGCCAACTCCTCGCAATCCGGTGTCCCACCTGTGCGGGCGTTGTTCTACGAGTTCCCTGACGAGCCTGAACTCTACGCTGTGGATAGGCAGTATCTGGTCGGACGCGACATTCTGGTTACGCCGGTCTTGACCCCCAACGCCTCTACTGTCGACGGTTAGTAGCATATCCTTAGTAGTCATACATGATGAACACTAAATTTGTTTTATCAGGTATCTTCCCCGGTCGTGGCAGCGTGACTTGGCGTGACTGGTACACGCACGATGTTGTTAATGCCACCTCCGGCGCGAACACTACTCTTGCTGCCCCTCTTGGACACATCAACGTTCACATTCGTGATGGCGCCGCTCTCCTTCTGCACTCTAAGCCAGCCTATACTACTACTGAGACTAGAGCCGGTCCCTACTCTCTCCTTATCTCCCAGTCGGCGGATGGTTCTGCTTCAGGCAGTGCTTATATCGATGATGGAGAGACCCTCCCTCCTACACCCAGTCGCACTCTCGAAATTCACGCCTCCAAAGGGTCACTCAATATTTATAGCCAGGGCAACTTCCACGTCTCCCAGAAGTTGGATACCATTACCATCCTTGGCACGAGCAAGCCGTCAAATGTCATCGTTAACGGCAAATCGGTGAAGAGCTTCGAGTATTTGCCGGCACAGCAAAAGCTCGTCATCAGCAAACTGAGCATAGACCTCAACCACGTCGTGAATGTCAAATGGGTGTAAGTAACAAGGAGACCAATGCTTCTACGACGATGCCTTATAACCGAAACGAATGGATGCGACTTTGCTACGTATCATCTCATGTACTTCGATACGATTGAAAAAATTCTCGTACAGTATGAAAGAAATTACAACTTGACTCGTTGAAGCGCAGCTATTCGGCTATACACTACGCAGTTAATTGCGCAGAGGACTTTGGCATGTCCTCTTCCTCGACAGTATGATCGCCTCAAATGAATACCACAACATGGATTAGTTTGTTAGGTCCCCGAAGGCGGTGGAAATAAAGAGGTCGAGAATTGGCAACACTTCACCGAAATTCACAGTCGAGAACCATATAGGGCACATATGTTTTCTCATCTAAGACACAAAACGATATACCCGATACGCGAGGTTCATATTATGGCATCCAGATTCATCGCAAGATACATATATTCATACAAGTCCTAATGAAGGAGCACTCAAACGACATGATAGAAATACACTTAAATTTATATCTACAGAGACGTCTAATCCCACTTAACAGGAGCAGAATAACGCTCATCAAGAAGACCTTCCTGTTTAGCTTTGATTTCTGTATATATCGAACAGGTAAGTGGGGCAAGATAATAGAGCATGAGCGATAGACACTTACGCAAAGCCAGAGTCTTGGAATAGAAGCGACACCAAGCAAAGTTGCCTGAAAGCGCACAACGTCAACAGGTTGCCCATGCAATTTACTACACCACAAACACTCACCCATCATTAGCCACATATTGTCGACACCCATCTCTTTCCAACAACTTCTGATCTCGCCCTCATCGTTGAGACCCCAGATCGGCGTGAGCTTCTTGCCAATTTCCTCACCCACAAGCTCACGAATGGGCTCACGACCATCGCCGTACCCAGTGGCGAACAAGACCACGTCCGCCTTGAGCTCACTGCCGTCGTCGGCAATGAGACCATCCTTCGTGAACTGCTTGATTCCGCCACTGCCGGATTTGAGCTTAATCTTGCCATCAATAATCATTTGGGATGCACCAACGTCTGTTAACGACAGATCAGAATGACATAAACATGTAGAATAAGGTTGCAGCAGACGTACCGAGATAGTAGCCACCAAGTCGCATGAGCGCGAGAATCAGGAACCCAGAATCATCTTCGCCCATGGTTAGGCCGAATCCTGCCTTTCGGAGGCCGTCGAGTAGCTCCCTAATAAGCAAGGATACTGTGTTAGTCACGTTCATGGTGGATACATAGCAGCAATGACGTACTTATCGGCCTCAGCAATGTCGGCCGCAATACGCTTGTGTACCATCTTACGATAGAGGATGGGCATAGAGTTGTCGATAAGGTCTGCAACCTCGGTGGGGGGACCACCTTCCCAGTATGTGCCTACAACGATGCGCGGTCAGAGGTCGAACGAGCTCATAACTTGAAGGTCAGGCTTACCCTTCATTAGGCGAGGCATCCCGTTCTTGGTCGTCATAATATAAGTCTTACTGCGCTGCCACAAGGTGACATCTAGAACACGACAGTCAGATCATATTGTCATAGTATGAGTAGCACTAGGTCTACTTACCGACTCCGTGATTGGCATAGTCTGCGGCGATATCATGGGCTATATATGTGAAAAAAGAATACGTGAGATATTTTGGGTTATCTGGAAGAAGATGATACTACTTACCTGATGTGCAAGCTCCAACGACGACAACCTTCTTGCCTGCGTGGTCTGTGGCCTTGTTATGTTGTGTCGAGTGCAAAATTTGGCCTTGGAAATCATCCTGAAACATTTGTTAGCGTCCTGACTAATGTCCCCATACAATGCGTGTGACATACCATTCCAGGGATCTTGGGCATCTTGGGCGTACCTCCGCCAATGCCGAGAGCAAATACGACGTGATTCGGATGAAGGACACGGTTCTTGTCTCCACGTTGCACTGTAACCTCCCACTTTCCAGAGTCGAGCTTCTTGACGTTCAGAACCTTGGACGAGGTCCAAATGTCGATCTCGAGAGACTTAGCATAGAACTCGAGCCAGTCGGCGAGCTGATAGAAGGATATAGTGAGCAGGTATTAGGAAGAACAAGATATACGCCCTTAACTAACCTTCTGCGCGGGTGTGTATACAGGCCACGAGTCAGGGAACCTGGAAAACGGGGTCAGGTAATGTTCTCTGAACCTGACAAAATGAAACTCATACTTCAGGTAGGGCATGTGGTCGTACCCTAGAATGATATAGTATGAGGTGTACATCGCAGCTCATTGGGATAAGATAGCACTTACAAACAACGTCATGCAAACACAGGGCAGCGTATCGATGTCTCCATTGATCTCCAACCCTCGCCTGCTTCTCGCAAACGAGCGTAGATACACCCAACAGCTTCAGTCGAGCAGCGATCTCCAAGCCACTCTGGCCGCCGCCAACGACAAGAACCTCCGGGTCACGGTCGGCGAACTCCATCTCCTGCTCGCGCTGTGCGATCCACTTGCCGTGGTTAGGGGCAAAGTTGCGTTTCCAGCCGGACTTTTCGGGGAAGTCTCTCAGACTCTCCAGATTGGTGAAGACGTTGTGAGCCTTCCACTCCCGCTGGCCATTCCCGTTGTCGATGGGTACGAGACGGAAGACACCAGAGCCAGAGCCGATGTTGTTGTCGAAGGTGAAGTGACCGCGAATCCACGCGAGGTCTTCGTACAAATCGTCGACTTTGGCGAAGGAGAGCTGGAAGTTCGAGAGTTTCGAGCGTGTAAGACGGTCAGTGAGGAACTGCTTGATCTTCTCTGGACCTTGGAACGTGCGCAGATCCCAGGTAAGGGTGAGGATGTCGCGCCACCACGCGTCGTCTGTGAGACGCGACAGGACACCGTCGATATCGCCCTTCTCTACAACGGCGGCGAACGAGTTGAGCCAGTCCCGAGCAACCTGCTCATGATCAATATTCTTGATTTCAGAGGTAGGGATGCCGAGCTTAGCGGTGGTAGGAAGTTCTGTGGTGACAGGCATGACCTTGAATGAATCGAAGAACGGATGAGAGGCTAAGGGAGGACGGGTTTGAATGAACTCTAGACTCACGTCGAATATTAAGTACTGCTTCTTCTCCTTCTCTATCTCTGTGCGGTGTTCACGTGTGCACCTGACCAAGGTTCCGACGATTCCAAGCTAGTACGAACAAGAGCCATGGGAAAAGAGGTGGTATGGTCAGTTGACTACTTGAGTATCGCACGGTTTCAAGACGGAATACTCACGAGAACCTTGGCAGTTACCTAAACGGCTCAGCTATGACATAACCTGCAGATAATAGTCTAGGGTGTATACCCTCGTCACAGCATTCCAGTCAGGGGCCGCAGCAACTAGCTGTTCATGTGAGCGACATGGCGCTTCGAGGGCACAGTATTTTGAGACCGCAAATAACGCATAAGATGGGGGAATACAGTACACAAAGCACACTCGTTAGTTTCAGCGATCAGCGCACCGGAATGTGGGGATGTGGGGATGTGGGGTAACAAAAGACATATCGAGAAGATCATGAGAACACGAATATCATGCGAAATTGAGTTCCGCAACTTTTGCGATTCAGTAGATTCAAAATCAAACGAATGAAGAACAAGAATGGACAATCAAGTGTTAGTCCGCTGCTGTCAAAGCCTGGGCGGTCGTAGTGTGGGTATGTCAAGTGGGGGTACACGAGACGTATTTTGGAGCGATGCCACGCTAACCAGCCCAATTCGCTTGATTTTGACAAGTCTTGGGGAGGATGATGTGGAAATTGAAGATGACAGCTGATCCAAACCGTATCGTGGCTACGTTTCATTAAGGATCCATTGCAGTAAACCGGCCAACCAGCAGGCTTGACAAATCACGTACCCCAAAGATAACCGCCATTCCGCTCGTCCCGTCAGATCATCCCTTGAGCATTTCCAATTACCCCACGGGGTAGGCAGATAGGCTTGTTCCCATGATACCCCACGGTGCAGTACCGCCGGCAGTGCGATGTCTAGGAGACCCTTTCAGGGCAAGTTACGCCTGCAGAGTCTAGCCAGTGAAAACAATCCATGTTTGAGTACAACGTAAGCTCAGAGTTATAAGCATAGAATGTCAGACCGGATAACCAACAGTCGAGATCGAATACATCCTTTGCTGCATAATCACGGTTGTCGATGCAAGAGCGGACGAAGTCGGTACGAGGTGACGCCACAAAGTCTATCACCTGCCCTTTACGGACAGCTGGGTTTAAACCGTGCAGCGGGCGCTTTCCAAAGTCAAGGCTTTAACTTTGCGTCGAGACTCGACTACAGGTTTATGCCATGCTTGCTCTGTAGTATCGCTATGGCTACATCAACAGCGAATATTTTGTGCACAGACTCTCAAACCGGATACAAACGATATGGACACGGTTGCCCGGTATCTTCCGACTCTAGCCATTTGAACAATTGAAGTAGTACCGAGGAAGAAACTTCATCTTAACTTTGAAGGCGCAGTCCCTCAACCCAATTCACGACGAAGTCTGACTTTTCTCTGCACCCAGAACTACGCACCAGCCAATCGTGCGACTTTTCTTTCGCTCAGAAGTCAAAATGCGAGGGAACCGAGTATGTTTCGCAGGCCCGAGTTCATGGCGCCTCAGTACGGTGTCGCACAAAACGACGATGAATCCAGTTAATAGTTGCACAGCTGCTTACCCCTTGTCAGACCCTGGCCACAGAAGCCAAAATCAGTAGACTTTCACGTCAAATGTAGGAGAATTTCGACGTGCAACGTCGAAAACTGTGCAGACGTTTGCGCCTGTGGGCGCAAAAGCTATCTGAGGATGCCTCTCCTTGCCTTTGCCTGGTATAAGATGGACGACCACAAGCAGAGAATGGTCCTCTCAGGGATCATTCGATTGACTCCTAGGCCTTGTGCGAGTGCTCGCTGTCTCTCACTACGAAACTACTACGACCAAGGCTCACGATTCGACGAAATGACATTCTCTATCCTGCACCTCTCCAACCCTCTCTCTGACGTATGTGATGCTCGCACTGACCCAGCATTTCTCCCTACCGTGCGTTCCCTTCCTGCAACTATTACTGGCGTTTGAGTACTGATTGCATAGAAGGTTCTTGCACTGACATTGTGCACAAGTACACTCGCCTTCCTCTCTGGTTACTACTCAAGAGATGTTGGGACGTCCAAGTCAACTAACTCATCCCTAGTACGTCTTTTCCTACACTTTTTTTTATTGCTGATGCTGACCTATTGCATCTCTCTTATGTACTGCAGTCAAGAGTAATCAGCCACATCACACAGGTCGCGCGAGACCAGTATTCTACCTTTGCAGAGCTCTGTGAAGGTTTGGACTCAGCCAACGACATTGATGGCTCCGAGGCGTCCTCAGATGATGAAGAGCCGGATACCGTAGAAGATAAAGAGGAGGAGAAAGACGTAGAGACTCCAAAGGCTGTTCGTCAGGAAGCTGTACGTTCATTCTCGAACATCCTTCCGTCTACCACGCATAACACACTACTCTTCTATGCTCCTACAGACAGACTACTTTGCCCCAACGATGTCTCGCCGCCGCCAATCCAACGCGTCTTCAATCACCCTATCCTACCCACCTCCACCACAGTCAACTCCAGCCCCTGTCTCCTCCTACTTCCCAACATACTCCCCCGCTTCTCCCTCCTTCCGGCTGTCATCCCCGACTCGGTCTACACTCTCTTCTCCACGTGTTCAAAGTCCTTTGATCTCCCTCGATGAGATGGTCTTTAAGTGGGCTGACAGCATCGTCAGCGCCATGACGCCCGCTCTCGACAGGTATAATGGATTCAGTGAGAGCAAGATTGAGGAGGTGAACGAGGATGAGTGGGTGCTGAGGAGTCCGAAAGTGTTGAGGGAGATGTATGAGGTGTTCAAGGGCGAGGTTGCGCATATTATGAACTCGTGAACGTAGACGGGGGTAGACTGGATGTAGAGAGGGACGAGCCAGTTCCTGCGATTTCTTTCTTTCTTGGGGCTTTGCACGATCATGGTTATTATTTGGATGACGTACATACATGGTACACTCTCTATAAATGGACTAATCAATATATGAGCACACTACACAAATCATTTTGCGACAAGCAGCAGTTATCTTCCGAGTCTAATTCTTTCTATGCTCGATACTGAAGTCAGCATTTCACAGACCTTTCACTTGTCATCTAACTCCTTTTCATTCCTTCTTCAACTCGGGTCGTCCAACATTACTGGTCCGCGACGCCCACATTTCCCAAATAGCCGTGAAGCCGAAAGTGCAAACCACATCCCAAGAAATGGATGTCTGGGCTGGATGTTCAAAGAACGTGTCGATAGCTCTCCCTACAAAGTCTCCTACTGTCCGTTCGTGTTCCGCCAAGGTGATGAAGGTGGAAATGGTCGTCCCTAGATGAAGAGCGACACTGGCGAAGATGACTGTCGTGTAGATGGCGGACGTATCAAACACTTGGCCCGACTGCCCGAGAGGGAAGATGAGCGGCAGAACGATGAACGCGTGCATGGTCAGGAGGTTGGGTAGGAAAGTCGACGGCGTGGTGTAGGGTGAGTAGACGATGGTTAGGAGAGACGCGATGGTGCTGAACCAAAGAATCAGCGGAACCGGGCGTTTGTTGGGCGCGTTGACTTGAGATTTGGTTTGAGTGACAACAAAGAGGGACAGTGCGACGTAGAAGAGATTCATGGCAACGGAGATTGCTACGACCTGACCGAGGAGCATGTACGCCCACACATGCGGGATTTTATGGGTTCGGCCTATACGTTTTGAGTTAGGCATCTCATAGAAAGAGAACAGTAAACGCATACCTTCAGTTGATAGGAAGATGGTCCAGTAGCCTACTGTGAACAGGCAAAGCTTCTCACTCCACCACCAGTTCATGGGTCCGCTGCACACGATTGACCATGCTTGCTCGAAGAGCTCCGAGTTTATTAGCCATGCTGTTAGCCTTGAGAGGCTGTCCAAAGAGTATTGGGTTGAATTTGGATAGTAGTTCAACTCTAAGTCTCTAAAGCTCCACTGAACGAGATTAATGTCAAAGTGAGCAGCGATGCTTATAGCAATGTCTAAGGGAGGACACGTACCGTAAGGAAAGCGATCATGGCTACACATACTCCGTCAGCTCGGTTATACATCAGTTTAGAGACCCTAACTACTCACAATTCCACGTATAGACAAAGCTGATGAGCGCAAAGCACCAAAACCACTTCGCCTTGGTCTTCTGAGATTCACTTGCATGTTGGGCTTGACGTAGCAATGAACGACCTATCAAGACAAATAGAGAGATAATCAACAAGAAGTAGGAGACAAATATGCTCAATGCCACCAGCTCCTGCCGAGTAAGTGTGAGTAGCCGTGTTAGTGTAGCAGTCGTCGACTCCGAGCCGGAAGTCGTCATGATCGTGGTGGTGGCTGAGACGATCATAGGCGCGGGAGGAGTTTATGTAAGAATATCCGTTTCAGGAAATTGACACGCGCTCACCTTCACGCAACTTGTCTCTCTAAACAACCACCATTCGTCTGCTCCAGCTCCAGGTGACAGATGCAAAATGGGTAGCTCGACATCGATAATATTTGCACTTGCAATCCTTATAATTACGGGAGTCCTGGCCCTCCGCGTAGTCTCTGCGTCACGAAAACCTGTCCTCTTACGCTCGGTCGCTGTCTTGGTCCTCGGAGATGTAGGACGAAGCCCTCGAATGATGTACCACGCGGAGAGTTTTGCAACGAATGGATTCAAGACATATATAATAGGCAACAAAGGTGCGTCACACACACACTTTGCTCCGAAGCGTTTTGTTGACACGAAACTGTAGGGACGAAACCAATACCTTCTCTTCTCTCCCTTCCCCGCGTCCGTTTCTGCTACCTGCCCGATCCACCAAAAACCATACCTGGGACACCATTCCTTCTCTCTGCGCCTCGAAAAGTTGCTTTGCAGGTCTTCTATATCCTTGAAGCTCTGCTTGTTCGTGTGCCCAATCCACCGGAGTTCATAATCGTCCAAGTGCGTCCGTCCGTCCCAATGTCAGAGACTATCGTGTTGATAAAACTTTCTGTTGGATAAGTAAGAATCCACCAAGCATCCCCACGCTTGCGCTTGTATGGCTCGTGGGTTGGTTCAGAGGGAGCAAGGTCATCATCGACTGGCATAACCTAGGATACAGCATTCTTGCGCTCAAGCTGCGAAAGGGACATCCGCTTGTTAGAATCGCCGAATGGTGAGCACTAGCTTCAGCATTCTACCCTCATGCTCACTCGCGAACGTCATACACCGCAGGTTCGAAGGCTTCTTCGGACGCTCCGCATATGCCCACTTGTTTGTGACACAAGCTATGCGAGACCAACTAGTAGACAAATGGAACCTCCGGTACGTACCTCCCTCCTTCGTCTACATATATTCAATTGAAGTCGATTCTTCTTCAGTGGTTTGAAAATCGTTCTTCATGACCGACCACCGGCACACTTCCACCGCGCCTCAGAGTCCGAAATGCACGACCTCTTCCTCAACCTCGCTTCAACTCCAGCATCCTCCGGCTTCTCCACCCTCTCATCGCCCTCTCTCAAATCCTTCTTCCCCTCCTACGACCCCCCTCAATCCACTCCCTTCACACGTATCCTCCCCCACCGTTCCCTCACATCCTCAGAATCTCAACCCTCCCCAGCGCAAAGAGACGACCGTCCCGCCCTAGTTGTCTCCAGTACGAGTTGGACACCAGACGAAGATTTCGGAGTGCTATTCGAGGCGCTGAGTATCTACAACCGCAATGCAAAAGAAAAGGAATCGCAGAGTACGGGTGCGAAGAAGTTGCCGAAGTTGTTGATGGTGGTGACGGGGAAAGGCCCAGATAGGGCGAAGTGGATGAAGGAGGTTGAGAGGCTGCAGGGAGATGGTGCGGATGAGAAGGACAGGTGGACGTATGTGCGGCTGCTCAGTATGTGGCTGGAAGCGGCGGATTATCCTCTCCTGCTTGGTACGTTTGATATGTTCACTGCTTAAATGAGAAAACTAAGCATTGTATGTACAGGCTCTGCAGATTTGGGCGTGTCCTTACATTCGAGCTCATCGGGAATAGACCTCCCAATGAAAGTGGTTGATATGTTCGGCTGTGGACTACCTGTATGCGCGTTGAACTTCGCATGGTGCGTGGCATTCCTGATGCAACTACATGCCGCTCGCTAAATTATCATGACGCAGCTTGGATGAGCTGGTCAAGGACGGCGTGAATGGCCTAGTATTCAACAACGCCGAACAATTGGCATCTCAACTTGAGGTACGCTTTTGAAGTATCATCGTTTCATGCATGCTCATTGAACCGTTCTGTGCCGTCAACCCTCAGGCTCTTCTAACCGACTTCCCGTCCTCACCCGCCCTTTCCTCTCTGCGCGAATCACTACAACGGGACAAGCACACTGAACCCGGAGTCGGCTCACCGCGGTCTCCACGTTCAAGGGCCTCTCTGAGTTCACCGCGATCAGAGAACGGTGGTGAAAGCGGGGAGTGGGAATGGTGTACGTGGGCGCAGAATTGGGATCGAATAATGAGGCCTGTTTTGTTGAGCGATTTGAGTGTAGATAGGGAGTAAGACTGCGAATAACATGGATATGGATACATATTGCGTGGGTAAAGGGATACATGAAATCAAGCGTGCGAGCTGATATACGAGGGGTAACAACATGAACATGAGTTGGTTGGAGTTTGGTGGTTAGGTGGCAGCGGGGGCGGCGGTGGCTGCAAAGTCCAGTGTCTCGATCCGTCCGCGGCCTTTGCATTCCTTTTGAAGGATCTCGTTGATTACGCGGAACTGACCTGGGTCGATGAGGAGAACCTTCGGCATCCAATCAGCATACTACAATCGTACGAGCAAACAGTAACCTGGACTCACAACTTCCCAACCCGCCTCCGTAAGCTCATCCACATCGATCTTCTCCGCTCCCTCCTTCACCTTCTCCCTCACACTCTCCTCCACCTGCTTCCCATTCTTCTGCGCAATCGTGACCTTGACCCGCATCTTCGCTCTCTCTATCGGCAAATCGCTCTTCTCCTGCAACGTCTTGATGCACGCGCTCACTTGGCTCTTGGCGGTCTTGCCTTGTTGGACGGAGAAGCCGGATTCTGTCATCGCTTTGTCGATGACGCCGACGGGGTAGGGGCGTTGGGTGGAGGGGTCGACGCATTTTTGGGAGACGAGGGTGGCGATTTCTTTCCGCAGGGAGGAGAGGTCGTGTTCGCGCTCTTTCTCGCCGACTTGGAGTTCTCCCTTCTTGAGTATCTGGGTTTTACGGTCAGGAGTGTGAGGATACAGAGCGCGAGAGTGAGAAGAGGTGACGTACCTCCTTGACGATGGTATCCTGCTCTGTTGTGCCGAACGACTTCTGGAGGTCTTGGTGCTTGGCGAGTTCACCTTTGGACACGTTTACGAAGACATTGGCGATTTGGAGGACATCGTCGATGTTGGTCTCGACGCCGTTACGCCATTCTTGGACTTTGTTCTTATAACATGCGATCTAGTGTGGCAAGGATCAATTCGCCGGCACAACCTCTTGGAAATGGGCGAACAAACCTCATATCGCTTGCCGCCTTTCTTGAGACGCACGATAGAGACGTTTGTAAGTCTGTCATGTCAGATGTCAATTTGCTAATATCAAATGCTATACGCTCCATGGACGTACTTGATCTGATTTGAAGGCTGGTTTATGAGTGGCATTGTGACAGAGGCTGTTTAAATGGCTAGAGGGTGTTCAACTAGGGTTCTGAGGGTTCGTAGAGGATAGAGCCTCACCTATAAGTATCAGGATTAGACGGTCGTGGATGAGTCGTATCGGTTCCGTGCGGTCGAAGTTACTGAGTCACTGCGGATTAAGGATTGACTTGTAAACTTGTGATACACTTCGGTGGTTCACTGAATTACCTACAAATTTATGATATCCTGGTGTTGAGCATGTAAGAGTTGAAGAGCAAGGACCAGAAAGGAACGAATTATGGCCAGGCACTCACTTGGGTGATCCTGATTATCTAGCCGGGTCTCGGAACAGACGCCGCCAAGCGCAGGGACACAGCTCCTTCTCCATCCACCATCTCCTTCGCTTTCTCGAGGTCGTCGGACGTGGCGTGCAAAGATACTTACGCAGCGAGGACGATAGAAAGGACAGGGTCAATATGAAAGGCATATCTAAGGCGTTCGCGCGGTATGTGCTATTCGGCAGTGGTCGGTCGTCGATGAATCCGTAGTCGCTGATCATGAACAACGTTGTAGGACGCCGCACTTGATAACCACTAAGGTTGGCATGTCGAAGAGTATGTTATGGAGAATTTGATTCTGTATCTAGCTCAAGCTCACGAAAAATCAGAGTCCTCCGATCCCGAATTCGATGACTACTCCCGTCGGTTCGCAGCCCTTGAGACTGCTGCGGAGAAACTCCTCAAAGATACGAAGGCTTTCGACGAAGCTGTCAACAATCTTTTCACTTCTGGTCAAGGATTCTCCCAGCATTTTGGTAGCCTGTTCCACCCCTTGGTTGGCGAACTAGATCTCGCGAGGAAGCATCCTGAGGCAGAGCACACTATACGACACGTGGACCAGTATGAAGGGATCATGGAGGAACTGAGGGCGGCGGTGGTACCCGAGCTTGAACTCATAGAAAGCAGGGTTATCGCACCTATCAAGGAGCTTCAAGGGGTCATGAAGGCTATTAGAAAGAGTATCACCAAGAGAGACCATAAAGTATGTCCCCTCCTTTCATCCCATGGCTTTCTCAGCTGATGCAGACTGTAATGATCACACTCAGCTCCTAGACTACGACCGTCACAACAACTCTCTCACCAAGCTGCGCGACAAGAAGGAAAAGTCGCTGAATGACGAGAAGAACTTGTTCAAGGTCCGTCTATGTGTATCTCAGGCTGATGCGCCTCTCACGTGTCCACAGGTCGAACAAGAATTCGAGATCGCGTCAAATGAATATGATTACATCAACACAGCTATGAAGAACGACCTTCCAAGATTCATGCAGCTCGCGACGCGATTCATCGACCCGCTCTTCCACTCATTCTTCTACATGCAGTTCGTATCACCGCATGACTGGGTTGATTGCTCGAAGTTAACGAGACATATATAGGTTGAATATCTTCTATCTTCTCCTAGAGAAGATGAACGCCTTTGCGGAAGCTGCAAAGTACGACGTCGCTGTGCCCGCTTCTCAGGTAGTCCCCGACTACGAAGCCAAACGCACGGACGCATGGGCTCAAATAGAGAGCATGAACATCACGAAGCGTATCATCAGCACTTGTACGTCTCCCTTCACACCATACCACTTTCACACCACTAAAACCATTTCCCCAGCAAAACTGGTCCAAGCAAACAGAGCAGCCTCCGGTGGAAGCGTAGGCCTCCTTTGAATATTATATCAGTGAACCGATCATAGAAAATGATCCGAAATCGGTAGGTTCATTTATTCTGGCTGCCATTGA
>JAXQGN010000161.1:0-59806 GCA_037039805.1 Irpex sp. M6601 | reverse complement strand
CTGTTCTTACTCGCTATGAAAATCTAAGTTCCTGCCACAGTGCGACTGCGTTGCAATCGATCTATCGAGATAGCATGCGGCACATTCCTCTCCGGCAAAGCAAAGACGGAACTTGCAGAGTTTGCACAGATCGATAGTTTAAGTGTCAGATTTTACAAAAACATACCACGGAAATCAATGGCTTTACAGACAACTATCAAGAAACCTTAGATATCACTCATACAGCCGGTAGATGTAGATATCGCCTGAGATCCTTCTCTGCCAACTGGAATGTGGCGAGGCAGATCATATGACAGAGATGAACATTTGCCACAGTAGACAGGAGAATATCATGGAACTAGGAGGATCATGAAACTATAAGCGATCTTGACACAAGGAGAGGTGCTTCTGCGGACGGGTGATGATAAACTTGCAAAACAAAAATGAAACCAGAAGCTATAGCTGATCGAGCACAGTGTCTTTGATGACTCCTAGTTTTTTCATCTTTTCCCCCATGTTGATCGCACTCCGCACCCTGTCTACACTCGGCACACCTGTGGTTCGTGTTTTCTCCAGCTCTGTTTGCCACTCCTCAGGTGTCAGCATCTTCGCGTTGCCATTCTGGATAGCATTCCAGATCGTTTCGAACCACAACTCGTTGGCACTTGTCCATACCCCCGACCACTGACGACTGTTGCAGAACACATGGTATGGAGGCCACAGAGATCGACTGTCGCAGCTCTGAAACTGCCCCAGGAGAAGAGGAACGAGTGGGTCCTGGGCCGGATTGTCGTAGGATTCACACCAGAATCCGTCTCTGAAGGTTCCCATACGGTACTCGACCCAAGCTAAGCTCGGGCCTTTCACGCTTGAATCCAATAGCCTCTCGTTCCCCACCTTCGACACAATTTTGGACGGAAGAGCACCATAGTGGAGAACAATAGGTAGCCTTGGGTGGAACATGACCGAGTCGGTGGCCTTTCGATAGGAGAGACAGAAGCCAGCGACTTCAAGTTCCGTCGGGAGCGCGACTGGTTTCATTACAGGGGTAATGCCGAGTTCTCCCTGCATGTCCTGCATGTCCGGGTCGCTCGCCCATACAGGCTTGTTACGAGGCACGAAGTCTATGAGGTTATGCCTATGACGAGCCAGCAAAGCCGGGTCATCAAAGTCACCATCATAGAAGGCCAAGCGCAGTGGCACGCCATGCTTGATGCAGAATAGCACAATGTCGGTTTTGCTCGTCTCGGGATTACGAAGAACAAGCTCTGTAGCCCAGGCTAGGGAAGTTATAGGCAAGGTTATCTTGGAGCCGTTGAGATACCTGTGGTCTGGAATAAGCCAGGACAGAACACGCAAGGGAGTTCTTTCTTTTGGGTCCTGCGCCAGACCTTCCACCCATCCCTTCGCAATCTTTAGGGCCTTATTCTTGAGAGCAAGGAGAGTCTGCGACTGCACTTCTTCTATGTCTCTTCTTCCGACAATCTGCGTGCTTCCTTCCATGATCCTCTCCATTCCATCTCGACCCCACCTGGTATTCTGCCTCTTCTTCGGGGGCTGAGATTCTGCGTCATCTGCCGACCCTCTACTCACAGGAGCAGCTGGGTTTACAATGCTGTACGCCGTGGTATCTGATGTGGGGGCCTTTGCCAATGGCTGACGGAAAAAGGAGAGATCCTGTGTAGTGCCAGCAGGTGTAAACCGTGACGTAGATGCCGGAGCGGTAGTTACTCTGGATGGGTTCCCTTCGGTGACAATAAGCTCTGGGACTAGCATCTTGGCGGATGTAGACCAGTCAGTCCTGGACCTCTGCGAGGGGTTAGAGGAGAAGAGTGACGGTCTTGTCCTCGAAAAGAGCTCCGTTCCCAAGCTGTTCGAAGGAGCCGCCAGCGCTGTAGACGTTGCCAGGAAAGGATCGATAGATTCAACTTTTGTGGCGGGAGCGGGGGGCGTGGTGTGAAGGGACGAGGGAGAGCTAGAAGGGATGATCCCCGTTCCAGTTGAGATCCCCTGAGGAGGAGCACCCTCTCCAACGGCTACATCTCCTGGCATGGTTGATTCTGAGAGAAAGTAGCGACAGGTTCCAAACTCCTTAGATGATAGTTCCAATAATCGCCGTTTCTGGATACTCTGGAGCATGAGGTCGTCTTGGGTTTTTGCATCCGTCAGAGGGTAGTCAAGGAAGAATACCTGGTGATTGACTTTATTGTAGTTGCTCAGGTATAATTCATAACAATACCGGGAAGCCAGCTTCTTTGCCACGGACTCGGATTGGGCGATCACGTGGCCAACGTTTGACCCATAGTTCTCTGCCGCCAGGTACACGCGAGGCACATTAACTTCGCGGTTTTCGATATGCACGTGAAGCGGAGAAGAGGGACAAGTCATGAACTGCGCGAGAGGAGATGTCTCAAGCTCCTCCGTCCACAAGATATAAACTGGAACTTTGCCTGTGAGCCATTGGGAGAATTCTTCCTTAAAGGCGGCAGTGGGTGCCTGGTTACGAGGGCCCAGGTTTCCCAGGTCTAGCGCAACACCTTTAGAAGTGCAATTATCCAAGATAGAGTTGACTAGATCCCTGGATTTCTTCATAGGGATGGCTGAATGGTCGAAGGGTTTCAAGTGGAATTTCATGCCTATGTAGTGAAGATAGGCAAGGGTCTGGAGGCAGCAATGTAGTAGCCGACTGAGGTCTTCCTGGTGTCGGCCAAGGGCGGGCATGGGAGGTGGGGAAGGAATGGTGTTGGTATTGGGATATCTAGTACGCACGCTCTCATAGGCACACAAAATATGGGATGCATAGGTGCTTATGTCGCGTCGATATTCAGGAGCGATGCTTGAGAGCAAACAGTTCCAAGGGAACTCTTTAGTCTTGGAGTTGGCCACTGGGATCCAAGGCAGCCAGGGTCGATCACCGTCGTACCAGCCCACATTGTCATAACAGTCAGCCTGAGGGTAGGGAAGGTCCTGGAGAACTCCAGTCAGTTCTAACATGGGTGGTCTTAAGGTTAAACCAACCTTGCATGGCAAGGAAACCGTTTGCCAATCCGGGTTGCTCACCACCAACCACAGCATTCCATGCTCCCTCCGCAGGTTTCCATTTACTATCTGCTTGAGCTTGGTGTTCTTCATCGTCTAAAATGATAATACTGATTAAATATGGGGCTTCTAAAGATTTACTCCTCTCTCACCTGGGTCTATGAGGCACCGTATTCCCTGGGACTCAGCTCAAGATGGCCTCAAGTGCTCATGAGAAGTCACTTGCCTGACTCGTGAACCCCCGACTGAGTAAATGTCAAGGACCCCGAAAGATCCAAGACAAGTAACCCGGACCTAGGATTTTGCGCCGCCTGTGGACGGAGGGATATCGCCCCGGAAAGGAAAGTCGTTGCCCGCCTTGTTCTGGCCATCTCCTGTCAGGACAGGCAGCTTCCCCGCGTAACACCTACACACTATTGCTACTGGTTACGCAGTGTCTCCTGCCGATACGGTTATTCACGGGAGCTTCTTTGTAAGAAGTTTGGGGTTCAGCGACGACTGCGAGAAGGTCCGGAAAAATCGCCGGATTTAGTATCTTAGCTCCTGCAGCATCGCGTATCCCACCACCCTTCGAATGGCTCTGATGCACGGCGAACCCTGGACACCACAAAAACTGTTGTTAATATGCCGCGATGAGGTACATCGTTATCAAGGAAAACCCTTCGTGTTATTAGGCAAAAATCAGGATTTTTTTGGATAATCAACTTGCCCTCAGACTAATGAATAGAACGTGTGCCTAAGATTTGGGAATGGATGAACTTCCTGATCATTAGTGTTTCAATGCTGTTCATCAATATCATAGCTTACCAGCACTGCAGAGAATCATTAGTGCGAAAAGACAGTTTGGATCGCAATATCAAGTGATGATGCAGAGTTTAGTATGCGATAAAAGATGGCAATTGTGGATGGCACAGGCTGGCGAATCTAGAGGTGTTGATACGCGCCATGACGTGAAGAAGTTTACCTCGTGACATTGACCTAAACGAATAAGGAGCTTTAGTCCAGAGTAAGGAGCCCAATATTTAAGGAGTAAATGGACAGACCATGCTTACCAGGCGGCTAGCGCATGCATACGCAAAGCGTTACACTTCAGTCTTGATGGTGAGTGGCGTTTTAGAGTGCAGGTGATAGATGAATTTGAGAATACGGGCTCACTTAGGGTCAATGACTCGGACACTCACAATTCCGCCCGAACCTTGTGATCTACATGGCCCCAAGGTGTCTGTAGGCAGGCGAATAGGGCGAGGATTTGGGTGCAGATGGTAAAACCTCGAGCCTCATGATGGGATAACTGGAAAAAGACCTTAACACTTGGAGTTTACTACGTCATTTAGCAGGCAGCAAAAACATAACATCTTTACCACATCATCGCACACACATGAACGAAAGTGAAGAAATAAGAAGAATTAAACCACACGCCTGTGTGCGTGTGTGGTCGACCCCTGCACGCCAAAAATGCTGGGCCCAAGGCGGAAGTTCTGAGTACATGCCGTGCGGCGCCACGATATCAGAAGGGGAGAGCTGGGGAACGGGGAGCGTTCCTTTATCCTATATGTAGGAGTTCAAATATGAGCAAATAAGTGAACAGCAGTGTGTGATGGTGTGCGCGTATAGATGTCATGGCAAAAAGATAGCTGTGGTCGTTGCCGCGCGTCGCCTAAAGAGGCAGTTGATGGTGTATTGCATCGCTGGTCGGGAGTGACCATGTGATGCGGGCATGTCTCGCCGACACAAAGATAAAATCGATGACGTGAGGATGAATATTCAAGAGGCAGTCGACGTTGCTTGACACTTTGAGCAAGTTGCGCTCAGACGGTCAAGTAGGGGATAAGGCAATCTGCCTTCAAATGAATAGATGAGTTTCAAACGCATTTGTAAAGACTCAGCGCTGTCAAAAATGATGGACAATGGCTTATGAGCGCACTCGAGGCGTAACTAAAATGTGGCGCGGCGTCCGTCAATGCCAGATCTTCAAATAGCTCTGATACGCACCTGGTCCCGTGAAATCCGATTTTGCCATCGTATTTTTACTGCATTAGGCCAGGCTCGGGCCAGCAGTAAAACTGGCTAATTTTGCCTCCTGGTTGAATTATATCTATCGGAGTTAGATTTTGACACTGTCAATCTTGTGTTATACAAGTCTTTCATGATAAAGAAAGCGTTGTAGATGGAAACGAGTGATGTTGCCGAAGAGCACTGGGGACTCGGAGCAAGCGCAATCGGGATATCCCGCGAGCGCGCATCGAGTTGCCTCACTAGGAAGGTCGGGGTTGGAAGCTGTTGATTGCGTGTTCGGCCTCGGGCCTCAGCTCTCTGCGATTACTTTGTGTCCAACTCCTACCCATCCCGCTCGCTCTACACGGCTGGCGCGTTTTTGTTAACTACCAGAGTAATCGAAGAGATCTCAAAGTGGCGAAGACGGGTCGATCACACTGGCATGCGGGATTGCGGTGCTGTCATGGTACGATTTCATGTGAAGTTCAAGTTGGCGAACGGCGAGTTATAAGACCTCAAGGAGCGGGTGTGAATGTTGCCAACATGGCTGACCGTGAGGAGATGAATTTTAGCCGCTGTTGGGCTGGGGCCCCCAAAGAACGGCAATGAGGAGGACTGGCCCGGGTTCACTGGCAAGGGTGTGTGTACATTTTGTGACTATTCTTCTCCCGTGCCCTCGTCCCAACCTTTGGTACGGCAATGCTTAACGGCCAACACTATGCGTAGCATATTCAGCACAGATGGCTACGTCGGATTCACATGAACACCCCCGTCAGTCCCATCCGTTCTTGAGTCCAACGACGAGAGGAGCATTATCGACACAGCATGATACTCATATCAACTTCAGACCCAAGCCGAAGCCAACAGCAACCGTCGCCTCGAAGAAAGGGTCCACATCTTTTGATCAGTGGGGTCAACCACCGAATCGTGGTACTTGGGCTCCGACCTATGTGGATGACGTGCAAGATTTCGAGCAGTACGTGGAAAGCGAGATCGTTAACAGGATACCGATGGTTATGTTTCCTCTAACAGTTTACTCATGCACTTACACATAAGCGAATAGGTTGCAACGATACATTGGAGAGTTTCACGGCAAGGAGAACGGTGTTGGGGATGGTCGTTATCGTGGTTGCCTCAAGGTCCCATGCACTGCTGCGGCACTAGGCTATCTATCGTGTCGACTTACGAGTCATCAGCTATAACGAGCTCAGACTTGAGCCATGTGAACTTGTTGCTGGGTATGCGGTCATGTTCACTTCCTTTAAAGTTACTCACTTGTAGCTCTCTTATGAGCAGGCTCGGGCGGTTCACTGACCAGTGACGTTCATTCACCGCTGTCTCAGTTCCATGTTCATCATGCTCAGCCATCTTTCTCTCAACGCTCTACACTAGCATTCAGCAGCTCATCAAGATAGGTGAGAGAATGATCTTCGCAGCCATCCTCGTCTTCGTCCTCCCGCCTTTCACACGCTTTGCATGACGTTGGGTTCCGGCCAACTCGACACCGGGCGACTGTCGCAATCTCTGGCTATGCCGCTTCGCGTTGCGATGCGAAATACGTATGACCAAAAGTTCGGCCGTATGGCGTGTGACGCGCGGAAGTTCACAATTTTCGACGTTCAAACCTGTCTGCGACCTGTGATCATGACCGAACGTTCGTGTTCAGTACTAGTAGGCACGCACTTGCTGAGTACACTTGTCACACCGAAAAATGAGATGCTCAAACATCGTCGTGACGCGTGACCAGATATTCAGTTCACGGCCGTTGTGACCGTGACCGAACTTTTGGTAGTCAAGTAAGTATAAGTATCGGGCGGCAACTTGAACTCACATACGGCCGGCACTGATGAGCGCCAACCGACCCGGCTGGTAGGGCCCCAAACCCAAGAAGGTCGGACGAGCCTAGTCTCCCCAAGGCAGACTTCGGGGCTCAGGATCTAAACGAGCCTATCTTAAAGATGTGATGCTCGTACATTTCTCGTACTCCTTCCTACCCTCTCAGCCGCTCTCTATGATACGCTCAGAGCGACACTACCACACTGATTCTCGTTTCTTCACAATCACGGTTGGTGTAATTTATTCTTTGCTATGTTTTGGTGTTGCTCATCTCAGACGTCAGGTTGGCTCTGCGCGCTTCCGTATACCCTTCGTGCTGCTCACCACTCGCTGTCAAGTGTTCAAAGACTGCAGTACATTGCCTGTCGCTGAAAATGACAATAACAGCGACCTTCAGCTGCACTCTGTGACCCCAGCCGAGTTCAGAGCTTTCCTAGATTTCCTTCTCAATCCACAGTGCGCCTTTCCTTTCATTTCGATTGGAAGCATATATCTGATTGCACTGCAGCCCTGCCAGTCGCTTCTCCGTTCAAGACTTGGAAGCTATCATTAGGCTTTCAGATATGTACGACGCTCCAGATGGCCGAGACTTTGTACTCAAGCATCTCCCGATCGAAACGATGGATCCGGTACACCTCTTAAGGTTTTCTGTCCAGCATCAGGTGCCAGCTTGGTTCTTAAAAAGCTACAGGGGGGTGGCGACTTTACCCCCGGAAGTTTGCGCAGGACCGGAGATGGATGCACTTCCTCCAGCTATACTTTCAGCCCTTCAAGACACGCGCAAGCAGCGCGAGCAACGGCGCAAGCTCCTAGTCGATCTCAAGCCGGATCCTTATCGAGACCTGGTGTACTGCGCTGGCTGCACTCAACAGCCGAAGGGTGTATGTTACTACCGCATGCAGGAGCTTTATGACATGCATGTGCATCCCTCGATATCTCGCGAGAGCGTGCCCTACATACACAGCATATTGAAACAGGCTACCTCAAACCCTGTGTTATGCAATAGCTGTGGGGAGTTCTACATGATGTCCTACTATCACCCTTTCTTCATGGAGCTCGAGGACATGAAGAAAAGCGCCAGGGCTGTATTGACCGCCTTGAACTTCCCGCCTCAGCCGTGTTAATTTTGATCAGACCACTGGTGTTTCCAAGTACTAACTTTAATATACCACATGTGTTTTGTCAGTGCTAAGATGTCAACTGTGTCATGTAACTCGTGCAAGCTGGAAACGTGACAGGATAACGCACCTTCAAATGAGAATACTTGTCGGGGGCTGGGCCAGGCTACTGCTGGATGCTGCGGGGGACTGTCTCGCTGAGTGCGGTCTCACCGGATCACAATGTGTGCACGTGTCGGACTTCGCTGAAACACGCGCCTGGCTCCTCTTCTCGCCCTCCCTGGTGAATATTAGAGGCGGGTATCAGGATTCTTTCGTCCCGCCAGTGATCAGCTGAGCCCCAGCCTGTGCAATTTTTTGTTACTGGCCTACTCTTTTGAATTTGCTGTGATGCAGTTGCACAACGTAATAGGGCAGACTCTAGGATGATTATTTAAGTAACAACTGAAAAGATCAAGGTGACGGTGTCAGCGGTATGGGCGCAGAGACAATAAATTTGGACTTATGTAATTGACGGCTGACACGGTGTTGGCATTGCACATAAATACGTGCAATGTCAGTGGTATCTTGATCTGCGCAGCAAGAAGTAAAGTGTCAGTGGTATCTTGATCCGCGCAGCAAGAAGTTTGGTACTTGGTACATAATAAGTGCGGTGTCAGTGATATCTCGATCGGCGCCCGCGATGTTTGGCCTCGGCGTTCATGTCTCCATCTGGCTCTCTTCTCGCCTTCCCTAGCGAATGGAATCGAGACGGCGATCACGATTCTTTCGTCCCGCTCACCTCCGCCAGTGATCAGCTCGAACCGAGCCTGTGCGATTCCTGAGTTATGGGCCTACCGTTTTGGAAATCGGCTGTAGTTGGTCCGACAATGATTTTGTACGAAATTATTTGGGTCGGCATGACGGCTTCTTGGAGCCGAATTCAGATCGATAGGCCGGTAACAAAACATTGCAGAGGGTGCAGCAGCTCTAGCCCTCTAGTTGCAAATCGGTGTACCTGTCTTCTGAACGGTGTACGTACACACTCCAGTGCTAGTCCTCTGTCATGCCTCGCACATGAGCAAAACCCTACCACATACCTCATGGCATTCCATGAGCAAGATAGCACTGTGTGCACTTACGCTGAATTTCTAGGCCGCGGCGGTGCATGCAAGCATATATGAGCTACGGTGGTGATGGCGCAGCTGTTCCTACGCGAAGTGCAGGCCATCTCCATTCCCAGTCTTCGGTCATGGCTGCCAAACTCGGCTATAGAAGCCTACAGATTGCGCCAAGCCGGCGATCAGCAGCAGCCGTCATTACTACCCGACCATACTCATGCTCCTAAGATTCGGAGTGTCACAAGATACGAAGACGGTGATACTGATCTTTACGACTCGGACCTACTAGTGCTTGCTGTCTAGATTATCCCGTACATCAATATTCAATAGCCGAGAAGTGCACTTTAAAATTCCGGGAGACCTTCTCATAGACATGCAAATCCCCAGGCTGCGATACAGATGATACAGGGATGACATCCATCTCACTCGAGAATGAAAGCCACTACTATCTTGACTCGCGGTTCCTGGTCATGAAGGTGAGTTTCCGACATTTATCTACACATATATCTGCGCTGATGGCGAGAATTGTTAGGCAGGTTCTACTCTTTTCCGCCTCCCAATCTCTGTTTTCATCTCTCGCTGCCCATCCTTTCCAAACCACGTTCGTATCCCTACAGAGGAGGAGATCACCACAGGAGTGTCGGATGATCACCCGTTGAACTTACCCGATATAACTTCGGAGGAGTTTGAGGCCTTTTTGGACTACATATACCCTTCTCTGTGAGTGTTAAGGTCTTCCTCACCAACATATGACATTCATTCATGCATACTGCTTGGAACAGTGTACCAAACACCTTTTCGGTCGATGCTCTAGAGGCTATTCTCAAGCTCTCCCAGATGTATACAGTGGAGGACGGCATCAAGTTCGCTTGTCAAAGGCTCTATAGTAAGAAGTATAGCATCCCTCCAGTACGCCTCCTGGGTATCTCTCTCAAGTATGGCCTCTCCCTCCTCTTCATGCATGCTTTTCGCACCTTGGCCGATATACCCCTCGACGATCTCTCGGCTGCAGAGCTTGAGCTGGTCCCTTCCTCTATCTTGTGCAAATTGCGTATTGTTCGTCACAACGTCCGTACTCACCGGCAAGATCTCGTCCTCAACAAACTTTCTATCTATGGCAAAAACTCTCGTTGTGCACAAGGGCTCTATTGTTTTCAGCAAATGCAGACACGGTGGGATTACATAGCACACCCAATGCTGCTGAGTCCGGAGTGGCACTCCGCTGAGACAATAGCGCGCGCTCTGGTACGTTGCCTGCGCCAAGACCGGACTTGCCGAAACTGTGCCCAATTGTATCGTGAAGTCTATGAGTCAGAATTGGTCAGGGACGAACGCAGAATCATACTCAAGGCAAGCAGGGCAGCATGCAAGAGTGAAGGATTGGGATGTAGCAAGGCAAGCGGGGTTAAGGACAGCAATTCCGTAGCAGAAGATTTGGTCTCCCAGTTGTACCACGTGTCTTGCTAAGAGTTTCGGTGTGTTGATGTCGATGGAAGATACTTACGGACGTTAAGCAAACTCGGAATGAATTCAATAATTACAGTATGCTCATAACTGGTCTGCACACTCGCACTGAGCTAACTGGCGGGGTATGTTACCTCAAGTTCCTTCCTCACCGTTCACCGCAAGCATCTGTCGTCGTGGACAGAGCCTGGATCGCATATACAGTCCGTGTGACTCGTGAAATCCGTGCAAGTTGTACATCTCTGTGTTCTATTTACAGCTTACACCACACTGTACCTTGACACCGCAACAGTGACTACTTAGTATCGTACAGTAACTCGACACTGTATATATTTGGGCACTTACGAACGTGTGGGCCATGTGTGTGGTATTCATACTTTCTTGTAAGGCGATCACTACTTAGTCACTAGTACTAGCTTCTCGTCACTGGTGACAAGGATGGACGGTAAGACGTGCTCGTGCCGAACAAGGACAA
Organism: Irpex sp. M6601; assembly: GCA_037039805.1. Lineage (NCBI taxonomy): Eukaryota > Fungi > Basidiomycota > Agaricomycetes > Polyporales > Irpicaceae > Irpex > Irpex sp. M6601. Next base: position 48,800 of record JAXQGN010000161.1, on the reverse strand, counting down.
TTTCTGATTAGTTTCTGCGCCAGGAACGTGACCCTAACGCCCAGGCCATCAGATATCTGTGGCAATATTTCTGTAGTCTCGCACCTAGCCTCTCACGCCTTCCCAATTTGGGAGCCCTGGCGTGAGAGTCTGGTGGCTTCCCAACAAGGAAACCGGGAAGAGGGCTTACGCCTTTTCGCGGAGAGCGCCTAAGAAAATCGACTCTCTCGCGCGCGACCACCAGTGCACACTCGCTCTGTCCTTCAGCACACTCCTTTCGCCCTTATGACGCTCTAGATATTTTATATATAATATATCTCATTCAAACCCACCAATTATCGACTCTGAAACAAGGTTATGCGCGAGAATGACCGAAAATCCGCAACCTCACTCCTCAACAGCTGTCTGGCCTCCTCGGCGCAAGCCACGAGCTGAACGCGCTGCAGCTACTCATCCGAAGCCTTCATGGGCCTCAAAAGGTGAGAAGTCCGTTAAAAAAACCATCGTCTACCCCTCGACCACCGCCCCCACCACCACCATTGCCACCACCTCTGCCCTTGCCAAGGGTATCTTCTCCGGAGCCTTCCACACCACTTCGCGATGTACTCAACCAGAAGCGCAAGATACAATATCGAAGTGGGTGGGAGGCGACACCGAAACCACCTTCCTACACTCCATATGAACTGGATCGCAGTGTTCGCAAGCGGCTGAAAGCTTTGGACACTATGCCTGTAATTCCCCCCTTCACTCGATCGAAGCCCCTTTCGGAAGCGCGGTGGAACGAGCTTGCTCACGAAGCTGGTTTTCTTGATGAAGGCCAGTGTCTGAGGAGCTTCCAGATGCAGTGCGCGAACGCGGTTGTGAGCCGTTTAGGAGATGTTGCTGTTGTTGCGCCGACGGGAGCTGGAAAGTCAATGGTGTGGATGTTGCCGCTACTGGTCGCGAAAGATGGGATATGTCTTGTTATTACTCCGTATACAAGCCTTGGTATAGAGTGTGAGCAAAGGTACGTTTTCGCTTTACATGTGCTGTATCAAGTGAGCTGATTTTGTCTTAGAGTGGCCTCGGCAGCTGTGACTTCTGTCTTTGTGTATGCCGAGCAGAACAGCGAGGCTATTCTTACAAGTGTAGCACAAGGTCACTTCCGTGTAGTGTTCGTCTGCCCAGAAATGGTCGAAAATCCAACTTTTGCACCTATCCTTCATTCGAAACTGTTCCAGCGCCGGCTGCTCGCTGTCTACGTCGACGAGGCTCACCTGGCTCATGAATCCGCTGACTGGCGCACCTCTTACGCGCGATTGTATAAGCTTCGTCCAATCATCGGTTCTGATGTACCCTTGGTCCCGATTTCGGCTACTCTTCCTGGGACTTATCGTCGCTCACCACTCAAGCACATTGGACTACGAGATGATTACGGCCTTATCAACTTGGGCAACTTTCGTGCTGAGTTGTCAACTGTCGTGTTGACACTGGACACTGCACGATCATCGTTTGACTATAGCCTTGGGTTCATAGTCCCTGATGGTTGTCGCCTAAACACTATCAAAAGAACTATTGTTTATTGCGACGACGTGACTATGTTGACGGATCTGCTATGGTGGTTCACGGCAAGGCTCAAGAGTGTCCGCCTGCCTTCGTCGTTAGTGGAGATACTGCATGCTGGGCTTTCTCCGACGCACGAGGGGATTGTCGGTGAAATGCGCTCCAGAGACTGCACCGGGGGTAGCGTGTGGCGAGCACCAAGACGCTCATCGAAACGACGAAGGCCCATTATTTGAGTTGCACTTCGAGTGGTGATGGCTGGATCAATATTAAGGATGATGAGCACGGCAGAGACCTGATCGTGCTGAAGGCTGCTATGGAGGGCAGACGTTTCCCATGCCCGCTTCCGCCAGTTGAAGTTATCGTACGCCAGTTCCTTCGCGTTGTCTTCATTTTGAGCTGCCTCTCTTGATATTCGATTGGTGTCATCGGTCACCGCGGCTATTGCACGTCCCCGCACATCATAAGACATGCAAAAACCCAGTCGGTTCAAGATCTGGATGAGCCGCTTCGAAGCACCAGTCTCCCATAGGACAAAGGTATTGACTAAAGCATGGTAGGGCTCCCAAATTGGGAAGGCGTGAGAGGTTAGGTGCGAGACTACAGCGGATCGTACCTACCGTGTACCGTATACGTGGTACGTCATCGTGGCCGGCATGGCTGACAGTACACGCTTACCGGTCAGTGGTTCACGTCGCCGGATCTCTCCGTCTTTGGTTCCGAAGATCCAATCACCGACAAAGACGATTTTCAAGTACAGCCAGATTCAAAACGATAGGTCCACTTCGCTCAAGACGCACACAGTCGGACTTCGCTGTTCGCCCTCCCTAGCGAATAAGAGCCATGCGGCCATCACGATTCCCAACTCTGCCTGTGATGAGCTCGAACCGAGCCTCTGCCATTTTTTCGTTAAGGGCCTATCGTTCTGAATTCGGCTGTAACTTATGCAAAAGTGTGTTCCATTTAGTCTCCCCAAAGCAGACGACCTACCAACTTTCGTGCCTCAGGATCGCGGTTCCATTCACCGAGCAGATTGAACACGGCCGAGCGCTGATCGGGTGACAGCCGACATCGCCTATCCGCTGCTACTTCTTGGTGGCGGTAGTACCTCCGGGGTCTTGCTTCGTTGCAGTTGCATTTTTTTTCTCTCCGATACTGGGGTCCTTCTTCGTGGCTCTGATGAAGCCATACAAGCGTCGCTTGATACGCCGTCAGCTTTTCAACCCACCCAGTCAACTTGAAGAACGCGGCATGAGAATGTGGCTGCCAAAGACTATGAATTTGAGAGCACAATCTACCCCTGGTAAGAGCTTTATCACAAACAGGAGGAGAGTGCTCATTGCCGTTAATCACAGGGAAAGCAGGTCGCGACTTAGGCTCACCAAGCGTGCGTAATAGGAGCTGTCAACACGGCAGATTGTATCTCATCTTCATGTAGGAGAATACTCAGCGGCCCACAACGACTGCTCCACGTTATATCGTGAGACGTCGAACACAGTCCACTGTCTTACCAAGAATATGTTGGAGAGTCGCGCGGGGCTTTTTTCTGGCCTCCCTTTTCACAATGGTCGGAATTCTGACCCAGCAGTGGCTGCCCCATACCTCACTCAATACATCCCTGTCGTTTCTTCAAGTAATGGTGTGCGGCAATGTACAGCCCACTACTTCCCATAGTCCTTTCCACGTCAGTGCACCACGAACTCCTACTCCATTTAACTACGCTCTCAAGCAATGTGGTGCTGAGGTTGTCCTAGATTTGACCAGCACTTCAAAGAAGATCTCCTCTGTCGTCCCCCCCCCAGACTCAGAGCTCCGTGTTGCTCGCCGGGATGACGATGGTGCCCCTCCACCCGGTACTGTCCCTCCACCTCTGAAGACTGAACCCTCGTATGCCATTGATGGGAATTTGGACACTCCGCGTTGTTGGGAGTTTGATGGACATTTCGGACAGCTAGGATTCATCCTCGTATCTATGTTGAACGTCTCTTCCTTGACCATCGCCCACTACCAGCATGTGGCCGTACAGTCTGCTCTCCGATCCATAATCCTCTGGGGTCTGGTGGATGGACAGGACTGGGAAGACAGCTACTGGCGAAACATTGATCTACGGAGAAGACTAAACGAACACCTTCCCCAAGGAATATCGCCCCCTCCTTCTACCGACGATATTTACACTCCTCTCGCCTTCGTGGAGTATAATCCGTATCTAGATACCAACGAACAATCCTTTCCCGTGTTCAAGGAAGTGGAAGAGCTGGGCTTTCCGATTGGTATTGTGATTGTCCAGATACTCAGCAATTGGGGGTCAACAAGTACTAGTCTATGCCATGTCGGTGTCCACGGCCTTCCCATGGATCTAGATACATGACAGACGGTCTGGTAAGTAAGCTTCCACAGCATTATCTACCATCAAGTTACAGGAAGCTTACAATCTTACACCAAAAGCGTGGGGTTGCACGTTGAACTAAGGTGGGCCTTGGGAAATGGGATTACAGTTGGCGTGGATTTTCCGTTGTCTTAGAAATACATGTGACTTCAATGCATGGAGTGTTCTTTCATATGTGACTCGGATGCATAGATCCCAGATTCTGTAAGCAGTATATCCCAACTTGACTCCCTTCGTTCGTATGCCGATGGCGCTGGCAGAAAGGGGGGCTGAGTCGATGTACATCCGAGCCAGTACATTGGTAATCTCATGCATGGACGCACGACTATTACTTAGGCTATTTATTAGTACACGAACTTGCGTCCTGCTGAAATGAGAAGGGAAGACGGTCACGGTGCGTATGTACAGTACAGGAAGAAACGTACCTAGCTCCAAAAGTTGCCCTGCCTCAGGCTTGTTCTACTGGTCTACTTATCTCCATCTCTCGGGAGTCTCTCGGCCCATTCTTCTCTACACCACACCAAAGAAAAGCTGCCCGTGAATACGTTGCAGCAGAACGTCTTCTTTCTTTGCATACCATATATGCCATGATATGGCAACGGCCGGACCTTACATTGATGCGTACACGACGCGCGAACTCCTTTGCGCAATTGCTATATCGACGACCTCAACCTCAGTATGGAAGGCAATTTTTGGACCGGCTGGTTCAACGACAAGTGCGTACAAAACACAGTGACATACATATCCTACATACCTACATATTTGATATTATCTCGCAGCATCCCTGACATCGCGCAGGGACGATTGTATGAATTGCCTCCGCGATTGCAATTCGACGACGTCCCTCTGCTCACAGCCGGGCCGCCCCAGCCTCTGAAAGGGGGACAAGTATGTACTTGCCTTTCACTGTTGTACTCCTACTTATCTCTTCAATTCCAGAATCAGCTTGGGACCGACCAGGCCCTAGAACCGTCGTTTGGCTTTATCTCCGTGCCTACTGGTAACGGAGGCCGGGCCCAGCAAATCCATGCTGACTGATACTCTGCGCAAAATTCACGCTTCACGCCATCTCACGATAAGCATGAGCAGCAAGATTACCAGGTAAGTTCATGCTCTTGCTGCTTGTGTCCAGAGAGGGTAGCTGACGGATACCGCCACAGCTGCGTGCTCCAAACCTCAGGCTCCCGCCCACGCAGGATACCTCATCGCCGGCAGCGGTGCTCCTCACATGATGCGGTGGTACCGTGATTCGGCCAGTCAAGAATGTGCAGCACCATAGCCTCCCCCCCCCCTTTCTGCCATTGCCCCGCTTCCGCGTGCACACACCGTACGCCGTTGGAGCTCAGCGTGGAGGTTATTATGATTATGCCCGCACTGTCACCCTCCGGCAATCTTGGTCGTCGCTCACGGTCTGATTCGTCGCAGTTGCCCCAATCTCCTGACAGACGTGCTACAAAGCGTCAGAATGCGACAGATGCTCAGAACGAGGATGCGGTGGCTGCTTTCGATCCGACACCTCCGGAAGCACTCTCTTGTCATCCGAAAAAGCCTGTTGCTGCCAAGCCCGAAATCACAAAGAAGAAGAAAATCAAACCACCATCGAGCAAGGGCGCCCCCGTGAAAAACGAGGACGACGGACTAGAGTGGTCTGACGAGGATATCACTAAATTCCTTCGCAACTATTGGACGGAAATGATGCTGTGGCGGGTTCGGTCGCGGACGGGGAATCAATCATGCAGGACCGGCATTACAAGATGGTATGTGGATTCTTCTACTAGTACAAGGCGGACTGTAACTAATTCTCTGTACCTAGCTTGCGGATTCCCGGCAGTGGAAAGGAATTCGCAGTCCATATCCCCGATCGTACTACAGTCCTGCCGATCACGTCTCTCTCCAAGATTTCGAAGCTGCTGAGGCTGTCAGATTTGTACGACGCCCAGGACTCGGAGGGCCGTGACTTCGCACTCAGGCACCTCACTATCAGTCGGATTGATCCAACAGCATTATATTCAAGGCAAGCTGGGAAGCCTGCAAGAGTGAAGGATTGAGATGCAACGCAAGTAGGGATAAGGACGACGCAGCATTGATGTATTAGACTCTCTAGATGCATCAGACTTAGGTTTAGAGTTGTATCGTCTATTAGACTGAGAGTCCCCTGGTGTGAACGTGTAGATATTTTACGGACGCTATCATTTCTTTGCAACGAGTTTTATAACAACGTGGATATTACTCGTTCGCAGGTTTGCATCGTGACAGGGCACAACAAGGAAACTTACGGGCCTAACTCGAACGAAATCAGACTCAGCCGACGAATTGGCGAAAATACATAGAACTCAGTTGTCTAGCATGGAAGATGTGAACATAAATATAACTTCCAGAGAAAGATAAGAGAGATGCAGGTCAATATAAAACATAGGACTACCTATGTATTCTATCATCACAAAGCCTTGTTAGTCAACCCCTCCACAAAAAAGCCTCTTTTCACCAGTAGGTCATTCGTCACTTTCTGCCACTGGCAGCACCCGTCCCTTTCAGATCTAGAGTAGCTTTGAGATGCGATTCCAAATCGGTCGCGAACGCGAACAAAAACTCGTGATGGATGGCTAGAGGAATGGTGCCAACGAAGCGCTATAGGGGAGATAGGTTAGTGGACGCGGAGAAAGGAATGCTTAAGCAGGGTTGAAAAAAAAAGCTGCAGACAAACCTCACAAGAAACTTCGAAATACGCGCGGACTTCAGCCATCAAAGTAAGTTCTTCTTTATACTGGCTTGACAACTTGAGTTTTTGTAACGCTTCTACGGGCATTCTGCCAAACCCTAATTTATGGAGTTCGTCTACAACATTCTGCAAGTCATGTTCATGGGGGGCTGCCAATACATAAGATGGGACTGGTGAGATTGTGACTTGTTGAACCCCGTGCTGGACCTCTGGTGCGAGCTTAGATGGAGTGGTCGCACCCTTGACTCCTTGTTCATAATCGATGACACGAAGCTCCTTCGTAGATGATCACTGTCAGTGCAAGAAACATGGGGACTGCAAGTAGATACGGACTTCATGCGACCACAGCTGAAGTCTGTGAGAAGGGACACAGATGCTATTAAGTAGTCCTCTCTCGCGTTCATCTATATCGTTTACTCGATAAGGCGCGAACACTTTCACAGCTTTAGTGCCTGGACAGTCGGATGTTGGAACCCGCTATGAGAATCAAGTCAATAATGCTCGCGAGATTGAGATCGACAGATGGACAGGAAAATTGATTGAATGACTGACCGAAGTAGAGGAACACAGCTTTTCTTCAGAAGAAGCAGCCGCTTGAGCCTTTGCATTCAGGGACAGATACTGCACAAGGAACTTGTCCTTTAAGTCCAATAGGTACCGTGTCTGTTGCGTATACACTGTCGACTCAAACTTGAGCAGCTTGAATAATATAAAAACCATATCGTTGCGCCGAGCCGATATTAGCACGTCCACAGCGTTACTGTGAGCTCCTTATCAGCTATCTTTTCCGACCAAGGACGACATGAAGCACATACGACACATGAAGGCTCAGTTTGTCACACGAACCAAACTCTGCATCGATCAACGAGACCATGTATGTCCGCAAAATCTTGACAACTTGTTCACCAGCGTCGAGAACAATCTCCTGCCAGTTCGATTGGAACTCCTTAATCAACATGAGTTTCACGATGTATGGAACATTTCCGGGTAGTTCACGCGTAAGGGCACTAACAATGCATAGAAAACGCAGTTTTTGATATGCTGCACGGAATCGACTAATATGGGGCCTCTCACCTTCTGATTCTCGTTTGTATTTGGGTGATGGTGATCTGCTGTGCTGTTCTGAAGGACACAGACACCTCATCGTCTGCTAACTGCTGCGGCTGAGTCGATGTAATGGGAAATGATACACCCTGCGAATCAGTATATGGCGCAAACAGGGGAGCTGTACGCCGGATCCCTGCCATTAGGGCACGATATGCAGCACGACAGTCTTGCAACAGCTCTGGAGCATCAATGCCGCCTCGGACTTGCTCACGGACCTTCAAGCAAAAGTTCTGCAGCTGATCATGAGTGGGCAAAGATGGATACGAGGCTGTAAACGGGAGGTCATTGAGTCCAGGATCACAGGAAGCAGGTTGGTTCTTGTTCCCTTCCACCCTGCCAGTGGGAAGTCTGTGATACCATAAGTCGACGCAGGCCCTGCTAGAACGACAAGAAGAAAGGCAGTCAGCACATACCTATCTAAAGCTTGAGTCCCAAAGATGGGCCGATTATGAGACCACAACGCCGTTTTCGACAAAGGTTGAACGTAGGTGCCGTCTTGCGTCATGTGCTCCGGTGGCACATTCACGCAGAGTTGTTCGCACTCGAGTACCCTGGACGTTATCCTGTCTTTCTTTGTGAGAACATCTACAAGAACGCAACATAACATTACCACACGAACAACAAGAAACTGCTTAAGCTTACCAACGGTTCGCGCTCCTATCGGGTCTGCCTGCCCTACAAATCGCCTCTCCTTTTGGATTTCTCTATCATCTAGAATAATGACACGTCAGCGCCTTGTAGGAGCTAGAACTCTGTTGAACATGATTCACTACTCATGGGATCCAATACAACTGCCAAGAAAAATACGTCGCTCGCTGATAGAGGTGAAGGAACCCGGCGGGATGGGATGACGGCGAAGTTCATAATTTCCAAGGCTCGCCTCTCCCATGTTTTTCGAAGTCCGCCGTCGCAATGCGTCTGGTCACGAGACTACTGGCGACGGACTCGTTCAGATGACGAATTGCAATCGTCCTCAATAAATGACCATTTCCACTGTGCCGGTTTCTTCGTTCTTTCCCCTTACTCTGGGCTGAAGCTTACTTATGTTTGACGGTACCATCCAGACTTCGGACGCTGAAGCTTGTAGACTCAGCGCTCATCACCCACACCAGGTGAACATTGAACGTTGAACTATGGATCTGACATCCGCTCACCGGTTGCCTGCGCGGACGAGCCTTTCTTTTTCCAAGGTCCGTACCCCAAATCAGGCAAATGAAGAATATGGATAGCGCCCTTCTGAGTATCACGCCTCTAATGCCTGGTGCGGCCAACAAGAACACTCTGTCGAACTCGCATCATACGTCGGCGCAACTATCTGTACCGTATATATATTGACAAGGATATCTACAGGGGATATTAAAGCGACACAGGCGAAGATGGAGACGAAGATACCTTCAGCCACTACAGTATCGACAACGACAACCACAGTGACAACGGGCCAGACCTGTTCAACTCCCAGTTCTCTACAGTTAATTACATCGACAAAGACTCTCTTACAAGTAAACTAGAAGACTTGGGCAGCAATATTGCCGTCTCTTTCATCGGGGAACTTGAAGAATCTTAAAACACTTGGACGGACAGTGATGACACCGTCGAAGATGACATGCAGAACAGGACGGATGCTGATGATGTAAGCATAGATTTACCTCTGGTATATTTTTGATCATTTTATTACAGAGCCTATCTACATCGGAACACCTTGACTTGACTCACCATGGTCACTCCTCAAAACATACTGTTATCGCAGGCATCCATGCCACTTCTAACCCATGAATCGATCCTGTTGCACCTGGTAAGACGCTCTATAGCTTTCTACGTGAGTAAGTCTTCGAAGTAAACTCAGAATCGGAGGTTATTCTGGCGGACTTACCGTCGGTAAGGCTGGAACCTCACAGCAGGGACGACAGATCGTCTCTCCACAGCGGATCCCGCAGCCGTAAGTGTGTGCAAGATACGCATGGCCATCAATTGATGATCTGTACTTACGTTTAAGTCAGTGTTTTGCCGTCGGTCTTTGAGGGAAATTGCTCTCATCACGATCTGCATTGCAAGCCTCGCATCTTCCATAGCTCTAAGGCAATATTCCGACCTTTTGTTATACAACAAGATCAGAGTCACTCCGCCCAAAATGGTAAACACCCAAGGCGGACGACTCTTCGAGAAGAGCGAGACCGCCGGTTGATCAAATGTCGTTACAGAAAAAGAGTAATCCGCGGCGGTGTCTAGACAGTTGAATACCCCTTATTCTATCGTGATATATCGGTCAATTCACTCTAGTACCTTTGCCTGAGGCTAAGTTCCAACACCAAAACAATAAACCCTTCCGGCAAGAGTTTCTTCATGAAGACAGGTGGGCGCGTCGACGTCGCTGCCCGATACGCATCGGTTCTAGTAACGCGCTTGCATGGGCCAGACCCAGACGTTCTCTTTGCAGCTAGATTCAAAACGATAGGCCCACTTCGTTGAAGAGACACAAAGTCGGACTTCGCTGAAACACGCATCCGGCTCTCTTCTCGCCCTCCCTAGCCAATAGGAGACAGGCGGCCATCATGATTCCCCACCTCTGCCTGTGATCAGCTCGAACCGATTTTTTGTTACGGGCCTGCTATGATATCGACAGATCCACCAAACTCCCGCTTAGTCGGACTTCCTCAGTCAGGACGTCGCCAAGACCCGGTTCTGATACGCTTACCAGAAGTACATCGGCCATCAATATTCTCCGCTATGAAACTTGACTTTCTTTTGGCTCAGTTTTCCTCGGGTAGTCCTCTGGCAGGATGTCCTTAAAGCTCTTTGCGGCGGTCGTCTTCGGTAACTTTACCCCCTACCCCCGTTGTGCACCTACTGACTGCTATCATCGGGGGGCAGCGTAAATGTCTTACGAAGATATTGAGACAGATCGGCGCAATCTTACGGATCCCCCCGGGTTTAACGGTGAGTAGTAAGCCATAAGTGCTAGGGTGACCTTTATGATGATAACGGATTGTCTGCCGCTTCTAGACCCCCCCTGGGGTGCAGAATATACATCTCAGGCCGGTAGCCCCGTTGCGAGGGAAGCGCCTTATTCCCATAATTCCGTTCTCAATCTCTCTAATTCCTCTCATTCTATCGCCGGTCATTCTATCGCCGCTCGTTCTCATTCCACCTTCATTCGTCCCTCTCTTCGAGCCACTCATTCCAGTCCTGATCATTCCACTATCAATAATTTATCTCCATCCACTGGCAAGAAGATGCAAACACCTCATCAGCATGAGAGCAGCCCCGACAGTGAGTACGATGTGGATTTCGCATTCAGCCACAAATTGACGCTAGCTTAAATTTATTGCTTGCCTAAACCAGTTACTACCAAAGAAGAGTTGGGTAGAGAGGGGCTGGAAGGCTTTGTAAGTCGGTGTTTAGGTGTCATATGTGAGTGTCCTCCAAATATCTGAGGATACAGGGACCGACGACAATGACCGTCAGCTATTATAACAGGCAATGGCCTAGCTACCATCCTGAACGAATTGTCTGGTTTCTTGGTGGCAACTCTAAAGATACTGCTCGGCTTGCTCAAATGGCCAGTGGGACTCTACTTCGCGTGGGTAATAGCAAACATACTCATCTTCTCGAAAATTCATCGCTATATTGATGCGAGTCTCGCCACATCCGAAATCATATGTCGTCTTCCGGTGGTGTCTTCCTATTGGAAGTTCTGGCCGTGCAACTCGCCTCGCTCGCTTCGTACTTCTGTGGCTGCCATAGATTTCCGTCGACTATCCGAAGCTCAAGGAGACTCCCTTCAAACATTGCTAGAGGAATCAGTGGGAATTGCGGAGGTTGGCTGGGACCTCTGGAGGTCGGACATGGCAGTAGGAGACCTGATCCGCTACGTGCACAGAAGTGACCTTGATTCCAAAGGTTCCTTACTGGATGCTCTGGGTCAACTTCAACATCAGATACAGGACTCTATGAACGCACTGCGAGGTCTCCGGGCAGCTATAACTAGGTCAGTGCAAAGGTGAGCAGCAATTATTTGAGCCTTGAAAAAGATCGCTGAGGGGTATATTACTAGGACTATGACGGTCAATGACTATACCTTGCGCGCCCTGAAAAATCTTAGCCCTACCTGGCTTTCAGCTATCTTTCCAGGGCTAGAATTCCGTGCCGCGGTGCTATTTCACCACCAGTTTGACCATTCAATCGAGGCCCTTGTCAATGGGACGACGCAGATCTTGGCGCACTGCAAGATTTCTTTGGACAGCCTGGACTCCATGGCTAGTACTCTCTCCGTTATTCACGACATTACCTCTCGCGAGCGCATTATGTTGATAAACGAACGTGACGAACTTCAAGATGCTTTCTGGACCATGCTCGGAGGTAACAAGGGTCGTCTGCGAGGACTAGGTCAACAGCTTATCCTCATGGGGGGAGTGGCGAACTATCGTGCCAGGGCGCTCAAACACGTCCAACAGACGATGGATGGCGTCCTAAATATCCGAGAAGACATCTCGCATATCCGTACCGAAGTTGCGGTTGTAGACAGACCCGCATCTCGCATTACCGTGAGTTATATGGAACTGCAACTCTATAGCATAGCCGCGGGGATGGCGCGTATAGCTGAGCGAATGGAGGATACCCGTAGGAAGAACCAAATCCTGGACAAGAGCGCTAAGTTGGATTGGGGCAACAGTCGTGATGATACTGAGATGGTTTAGATTATATCTGCTGGTAGTCGGTTTATCTTGTCGAGAAGCTTGAGATTGGGATGTACACCACAAGCCGTTCTAGGACTTGATGCAAGCTTGATGTATGATCCACGATGCCTCAGCGAATCGGAAAGCCGAATTTACTGATTCGTTTGCACAATGATTAATAATCGATTAATGATGGGGCGGCTGTCGTCCCCGGCGAAACAGTCTCGCAGAATCTGGCCGCTGATGCACGCGGAATTATGGACAGTGAGTGACGCATTCAAGCGGATCATGGCTGCTTTAAACTCAACACACAACAGTCCCAGCCTCCGCCTGCTCCATGATCGTGCAAACGACTGTGATTTACTCACACCAACGTTAAGAGTTCTTTTGTTCAGCGGCTAGCCCCTAGTACTAGTCACGGTGCAGCGGGGCCTTTATGCACGAGTTGCTAGCGCGATCTGAACTTGTATTTCCCACCGCTAGGTTTCGTATCCTCGCGGGAAGCCCGTCGTCCTACATAAGCTCTGAACGCTGGTGTTTCCATATATCAGATGTGGGTCGAAGTCGGGCTATAGAATCACCGTGGCATACGCTACTAGGACTTAGTACCACTGGCATGCCGTCATGTTAGTCGGCCCAAGTCGGGAGTATTGCTCGAAACGTAGCGATGATTGCCACGACAGACGTTCTGTAGTACTATTCTGCTCCTACTAGTATACGTGAGTCTTTGATTTGTCCCTCAAATCGAATCTCCCGCGCATTTCCATCCCTTTTGATAAGTAGTACGGTAATGGCATCATCGACAACATCTTCGGACTACGCAAGTGTCAATGATATGTCTTGGAACGCATTCGTCTCAGCCATATTCAGGTTCGCGTTCTATACGATGCCGCAGATTCTCTCAGACTTCATACACCCGGCAATCTCGTAGATGTGTTCCACAATGCACTTTCCTTCCGCAACTGTGCATCAGACTACATATTCCTCCGCAAGCAGTGCGTAATCAAAATCATAGATAGATAAGCACTGTGCATTACTAAGTATCTGTTTCCCATACTCGCACGTCCAGTCCAGGAGTTATCAAAAAAATCACAAGTTTTCCGTGCTCTCGTTTTGCAGTGCAAGCCCACTACAGTCGCCATGATCCGAGCTTTTAGCAGTTGGCTCGGGCATGGGGACTTCCCAGCGACGATGTTATTTATGCAGAAGCGTAAATGACTCGCCGCGAAGACCGTGACGTTGCAAGCAATAACCTGCCAGTGCCAGAGGACTCGGAGGACCACCGGGACGCCGCCACATTTGTTAGAGTGGGCTATCGACCTGTACTGAAATCTGGGCTCGTGACCAGCCTCTAATAATCTTCGCACCTAGTGATACTGAAATCATGTCTTCCATTTCCAAGCTCACTACTTCCACGCTGCCAGTACGAACCCGAAGGTGTGGTGCAGACGGCCACGGCTCTCGGTTCCGCGATATGCCGACTCGGAGTTTTCGAGAACAAAAGTGATCTATCTTGGACATCACAAAAAGCCGATCCCTAGGCCTGAAGTACTGACCGCGACAACAATGACAGATGCTACGAGGTAATGGCATAGTAGACTCAAAGGGGCAGCAATCCTGTTGGGGAGGGCGGGGCTGCGTTGATGGAGTCAAGTAAGCAGCAAATCAGCCAGACGCGTGGAGATAAGATCAGCGAGGGCTCCTGTAAAACAAAAAACAAGTCTCACTGTACTTTTAGTAACGCTGCAAGCTGTTGCAGAGAAAGAGATATGGATTATGATTGTGCGTTGCCAAAGTCGAAACGAAGGTGGCACTTATCAAAGCTCTCTAAACCTTTCATTTCCGATATCTGGTTCCAGTACCTCCCTCACTGTCATAATCATTCCCTCAGTACAAACTGAATGTCTGTATCGAATATGAGCCCGAAGCTGGAAAGGAATCGACATCATTCTCGCTTGACCCATTGTCGTACCTCACCAACGCTTAAGTGCAACGTACCACGCGACTTCGACTCCCAAACCATGCCATGAAGCCGAAACAACTTGATGTGTCAATGCCCTAAGGTACAGAGACGGCTGCTTCTGCAATTAGAGAGGATTCAGCGCGTTCGTTAGGCCAGGCTGCCTTTCTGAACAACCTTAATGTGCTTAGGTTAAATCTGAGTTTCATATTCGTCGGAGATTTAATATTATAGTTGTTCCTTCAGTCGGATCATAAATATTCACGGTCATTTCCGGTGGCCATACAGCAAGTCACGGTCATTTCCGGTGGCCATACAGCAAGCGGTAATTCTACTGAAACAAAGAATAACCTACATTTGGTGAGATTGGACGACGCCAGGGAGTGCTGGGTAGGAGCCTGTTTAGTATTGACATTTTAAGTAATACAATGTCTTTGGTATCAACTCCTGGCACCTGTCCGGTAAGTACACACCAATTGGGCCTCAGGCCCTCAGCCATGCATGCCAGTGCCACTGCCGAGCCTGGGGATACAGTATGTCCTCAATTCTCTGTTTCTCTGTTGCTAAGGTCAGTATCCCCCTTTTAACCGACATCCTTACTATACATATGCGTGTGTTATGGAGTACTACAGCTAATACTACTTACCCCGCCGTCACGCTCCTGATAAGCCCCAGTCACGCTCCGTCACTCACAGACGTCACGGTGCGATCAAAATATAGTCACAACGGTGGAGGTAGAGCATCGGATGAGAGAGTGGCCCACAGTATGGTTTTGGGACTAAAAATGCACTTAGTACAAATAAAATACATATCCATGCACTACTTATGCTACACCAGCCCAGGCAAAGCAACTAACGGTAATGTTGACTTAGCCGCCGTGTGTCACAAATGAGCGCGGCGCGTCGAAGGCTGCAGCGATCGCCAAGGCCTCCGCCTAATTGCTGTTGAGGGGTGCAAGGTTCGGCTCTTCGAGCAGGCCAGGCCGGAATAGAATGCGTATATCTAGTAGATGAAGTCTGCAAACGGCGGGGTCAGATGTCTGCATAAGGCATAAGTATCAGATACTACACTGACCACCAGATGTTCAGGCGCAGCACACTTTTGGCTTCCGGTGGGCACGTTGAGGCAACGCGTCCTAGTTTTTCGGGTGGATGATGGAAGGTCCGATTCCACAGGCGTTCGACGATGCATACTTGGCGGGCATATGACGTAGGGATTGGGGAACAAAGGGTGCCATGGTCAGCTAGCAGGTCATGGATCGCTGATCTACACGAAGCATCAGCAACAGACCAACATACTAGAACAATGGCACGCACTCCTTATGCTTGATGACAAGCTCCTTGTCCCCCCCCCCCCCCCCCCCCCCCCGGGGGGGTGCAGTCCGACCTCCTTCCCAATCATTTCATTCGACCGTCTTAACTTTCCTGCGTCTCCGGATCGGACTCCCTCAGAAGCTGGTCCTCGATTGTAGAGCAAGCTGATGACACTCTGATTCTATGGAGGGGTCGCAGCAGGGAACGGGGATAGTGACGGATGGTGTAATATTGAATATTCCGGTGAGGTGTGCAGAAGGGGAAATTAGAAGGAACAGAGCCATGGAGGTTGAGAGTCCAGTAAATATGATCCATCATGCCTTGTACCACGTCGCGCAGATGATGGCCGAATGAGACCTTATTAGATGAAAATTGCTGGATGATGTGAATTTCGTCGGTACGCTTGTAATAGGGACCAGGGAGAGGCAACCACGAGAAGAATACAACATCCCAGACTTCGGAGGATGAGAATACAAGTGTGTCTCAGAAGAACATACGAAACCGGCATATGTCTGTTCAAGGACTGCAGACAAGAGCACATAACTTACGTGGCTTATATCGTCTTTAATATCTCTCAGGCACAAGCCTCGTCCTAAGATACGACTGTGGTCTAGTGGAATTCTAGCAGCGAAGTTGTGTGCCCAATGGTCTCGTCGGTGTGAATACACAAATGTCGGCTTAATGCGACGGTTGTAGTTGCCTTTCGCAGAGGGAGAGCTGTGGAAAGGATTCGAAGGGAGTGAATGAAACAAGGGGCCGGCATGGATGGGGGGATTGAGATCGGCGCCGTGGAAAGGGTTTCTTGGAGGTGGTTGAAATGGGAGCCCGGCGTGGATTGATAAAAGCCGAAGACCCTTGAACGTGCGATGACGGGTGAGACGGGGTCCAGTGTGTTGGCGTTTCCTTGAGAGGTATAACGTGTATTCGAAAGACTAAGAGACAGTTTTGAGGACGGAGGAGACGGTTTTGAGGACGGAGGCAGACAGTGATCGAGGCAGGAACTGGTAAGCTACACTAGGGACAGTTGGTGTGTAGTCAATATGCATGGCAGGCCGATTACTTTGTGCTGTCAGAAAAGGAGCGGTTAGTCCAAGGTCGACACATCGGTAGCCACAGCACTCACACTTCCGCGTCACAAATACATAGCAGGCCTGTCGATCCTGTGTAAATGGGTCGTAGTGGGCGCAGATTGCAGTGGTGGTTGATGAGAAAGGGCGTCGGAGTCCAACGAAGTAATCGAGCAGCTTCGTCTCCATTCTGTTCATGTCCGTGCCGCTGAACAGCTCGAGCGGGCAGTCTTTCTGCAAGAACTTCTGGTGGCTGCACTTTTCCAAATCGCCCATACTGTACCCTAAGGATAAAATGGGCCCAAGATGGGCACCTGGGCCTGATGTACTAGTCGATTCCGTCATATGTAGTTGGATGATGAGGAGATGTCCGGCGATTGTTGCGGTGAGATGACGTCGAGAGAAGTTAGACGCAGCAGTGTTGAAATAGTAGAATGAAGGCAAAACCATGCCGTGCAGCCAGCCAAACTGGGCGGGTCAATGTGGTGGTGGTTGCCAAGAATGTTTCTGACGTCGAGTCGGGAAACGTGGTCAGCGCCCGTGCACGCAGTTTCACTTTAGTGTGGAGATTGTTACTGCATACCATCGCCATCGTTCAGCGTAACAAGCAGCTGGAGGCAAACCGAGCACTTACAAGGTCGTCCCAGTATCTGTGGAGCCGGGAGATTGAAAGTGAAGGGTCTCCGAGATTTGTGAAGTTGAAGTTGAAACCTCAGAGCGGTTCCATATTTTTCGCTGACGCCGGGATGATTGAAAGCACGGAAGGAGCAGATGGAAGCACGCTGCCTTCGATACTGATTCCTCTTCAATCTCTCCAGGTAAACGGCTTCTAATCATTCAAGGAGTCGATCTGATATATTTGAAGTTCCCTGTCAGACAGTATTCGTCAGACACAGTGCTGCCCGAGGAAGAACCACTGAGCACTGCCATCCAGCCCACCGTTGGTATGAGCCGTTGACATACAGCAACACCGTTTCCGTATAGGCTTAGTATCTCCGTGGAATATCGATGGGATGGTGTTACAGGACTCTGGCTTCCAACCGGAGCGATAGAAGTTCGAGTGGCAAGCGAGCATAGGGCGGTAGGGTAGGGTATGGGTGCAGATGAGCTTGCTGGTTCGTTTAAAATGATGTGTTTGCATACATGAATAAGGGGTGCTTTGTAGTCTTATTGTTAACCCTCACAGCAGAGGGTAGTTCATACAAGGTATGGGAAAGAATCCGATAAGCTTGCGTGAGAGTCAACCGCAATGACGGGAAGGCAAACCAGGCTGACGATGGAGTAGCGAGAGTACGTAGACTGTTAGGGAGATTCGTGGTGTTTGAAGTCGAAAGGCGGTATGACACTGGCTAGCAAGGTTGAAACGGGTGACGATGATCAGAGTAAGCAGCGTGCTTAGTAGCTTTGTGATTTCACCCTACAAAACTGGGCGAGATAACTAAGCACGAGCGTCTGTATTATGAAACCCTTGTACAGGAAGCAAGCTTGAAAATTGAAACCCCTGACGATAAGCAGTAACGCGGCGTCACAGATGCGTCACGTGGTCTCTCATTTTTCGGTCGTAGTCCCCCGGCCACGCCCATCCCTGGTCGGTGCCCTCGTCGATGTTCTCGTCGATGTTCTCGTCGATGTTCTCGTCGATGTCCTCGTCGATGTCCTCGGTCGGTGTCCTCGGTCGGTATTGCTGGCGGGTTGTCTGGCTACAGTTACTCACGCCAGCGGCCAGACTGTACCCTCCCGGCGTGGCCATTCGGTCGTGACTACATCCGGGTCAGTCAACTATCGCGGTCCAAGGAGAAGCACCCACGATGATTGTCCCTTCGAAACGGTGGCACCAGTACCCCGCATGAATACAGCATCCCACAGTCTCCGCTCGCGAAGGCGTGAGTTGGCCCTTCTACCGCTCTACGTGTACCATGATATTAAATGTTGCAACAACAAGAGCTTCCTCGGAGGGAACATTACTGCATTTGCAGTGCTTGGACATGTCAAAGGTACGTCTAGTCGAAGACCATGTGGGAAGCTTCCGCCTAAGACCGCCCGCACGTTCATCAAGGCATTGCCCAGGGATCCAGGACCCGCATTGGGATGGTGCTGAACCGTTGGATGCAGGTCTCTTGGCTGGGGGATTGGTATACGATAACGTAGATAGATGGCGCGCATCTCGATTGCCTGCGTAAATAGGTGAGCATCGTCGACTCTATATGCCAGGCCAACTTTCACTGACGTCTCACCTAGATCTACGAGTCATGCCATGTCCGCTCCCTTGAATAAAGTCGTATCACAAGTACTGTCCCGGCTGAAACTCCGTGCGTGTTCAATGTCAGAGACCGAGTACCCACTCGGCGCTGGTCCGCTCCTGGCTGGTTGGTTAACCACTGCACGTCCTGCAATACATTCGAGCCTCCCCAATGACGACCGTGGCGATCCCAGAGCATGCGACCCGGCTATTCCAATGACAGTGTAATAGTCACGTCGGCCAGGCCCCGCTCACGTAGCTGTACACTCACCAGGCTGGTCATGAGCGAGACGAGCCTCTATCGGGGGATATAATCGGAACCGTCGACATATTCCGCGACACTCTAAGTTTATTGCAAGCTGTAACGGCCGCGGTGGCTCTATAAAGGCGAGTGTGGCGGTCGGTGCGTGTGTAAGTACGATGCGACACATTTGGAGGGCGAACACAAGCTTACTGCGCGTTATTTTATAGTCAGCATCCCATGTCAACGCGTGAGGGATACGAGACCGCTACGATGCACTGAACATTGACAGAGAAGTCGAACGCACTGGAAAATCGACGGTGAACTAAATGGAAATTAAACTGAAACGGTGGAACTGGCCTTGCGGATAGGCGGTGGAACTACTACCGAATGGCCTCCTGTGCGATTTGGATCAAAATGCCCTTCTAACTGAATAATGAAGCCTACCCGAGCAGGCGCCTCGTCGTAGAAGACGTCAGACGACGACGTTAATTTTGCAGGGAATATATGTCGATAAGAGAAATCATCAATATTTCCCGTTGTGTGCTGTCACATACCTCAACTCGACTCTCTCCAGCACTCGACTCTCTCCAGCACTCGACTCTCTCCAGCACTCGACTCTCTCCAGCACTCGACTCTCTCCAGCTACCACCGCCGTATTCCAACCACTCTACATAGTCAGACGCAACCGGATAATGGGCGATAGCGGACACCGTGGACCACAGGTTAGCCAGGAGAGGCTACGAGGGCGATTTTCTTCGATGATGGCGGTTCAAATCGAGGTACGCTGATGTCGCCTCTCAACGTTGTTAGAAGTTAAAATTCTGCTGAAAACTAGGCTCGTCAAGCAATGGTTCTCAACACCGACTCATATCGAATGCTATGCATTAAGGCTGAGGTCGAGGACGGTAAGGCTGCACTGAAGGTGTCATTCGACTTCGACGGCGGCGGGCTGGCCATGAGGATCCAGAACTGCGAGGATGTACATTGTGAGGCACAGGATGGTGTGGGCCGTGATGCTCTTCAAGTGGCTATCGGAGGCATGCGTGGGGATTTTTTGGGAGCACTCTGTCAGATGGACATGCAGCTCGCGAACGTCAGTCAGATGGTGCGGCCTGAGTTGGTCAGCACTGAGCTACATGTAACCCTTCAGGTGAGCGTAAGACCTACTACTTATGCAGGTTAATCATACTAACCTCACTGCAGACACTCCGACGGACGAGGTTTCATGTCAGTGCGCATCTATCGACTGTTGCGGGCTGTGCCATAGACGTCGATGTCGACTGTTCCGCCATGGACATCGACGACAACTACTTCGCCATGGACATCGACGACGACTACTTTGCCATGGATGTCGACGACGACTACTTCGCCATGGATGTCGACGACGAATTCGACCAGGCTGCGAAGTATCATTACGTTCTCCGATTTATGGTGGCATGCGCGCCTGTTCTCTGAGTGGGTGCTAGGAGGGATTTCGAAGAGGGGCAGTATCGGGGGCACAATCGTATGCCACGTCTTACAGACTGCATAATGGCTATCCAGCAGTCGAGGTGTATGTGGTCGGTCTAACGCTTGCGGGGTATATCAGATGGTTGCAGGAGATTTGCTGAATCGTAATATATCTATGTGACATTGTGTTGGCTGACGAAACGTCAGGAAGGTGCCCACATTGGTCTTCCAACCTTCGCTCGCTCGTATGACCCTTTCATGACCCCACACCACTAGCAAAACATGAGTTCTGCTAGGTCTGGTAATTTTACGGTTAATTGACTGACGACGCTGCTGACTATCTATCTGTTTCTCTTTAGGATTATGATCCCATCGGAATTGAGATGTGCGGAGAGAAAGAAATATTGTTGACAGATTCGCAGAGGGGCATGTATGCGCCCAAACGTCATAGTATTTTGGTAAGCTTCTCCAATTTCTTTTGTTGATAGACATGATCATTCTTGTAGGCTTTCAAATGCATTGTTTTGACGGTTAATCATCATCATCCTGCGAGAATCGCTTGCCAAGGTCGCCAAATCTACCGGTATCATGGAGGTAGGCGTGCGAATATCTAGGACATTCTATTATAACTTCGTGCTGATACTACGCTCTGTATCCTCGCTCGCGAGGTTCAGTTGCGATATAGGCAGCGCATACCTACGTGCTTCGTTTCGTTGACATGCTTACGTGTTGCGTAAACTCGGCCATCGCGGGTGTGAGGTATATTCTAGAATTACAGAGATGTCATACTGACCTTTCCGCCGCTAGACGATAACAGGAGACAGTGAGCCCTCTGTACCAAGTTATCTAGCCTTCGACAACGTATTAATGCGTCTGCTTCAGGAAATTCATCGAAGGCCATCACCACTCGTCACCGATCGACAGCTGTCCATGCATAGGGATTTTATGGTGGTCGCGAGTGTGCTCATGGTAAGCAACTGAATCATACCGCGCCTATCCTTCATCGTGGTAGTGGATCGCGGCGGCCCTGCAGTCGCATCGTTCCCCAGCCTCGCATTCTCGTGAACTACAAGGTGCATCCCAGCTGCGCTTCGAGAGTTCGACTCAAGCGATAACCATGATGCACCTGCCACTGTGAAGGAACAGTCCGATTTGAAACCTTTGCGCCCCAACCAGGGCCCTTCCATCGTGACCAGGGCGGCGGGTCGAGCGCATCGCAAGCCGACAGGTGGCACTCGAACGAGCAGCGTCATTCGTCTCGACCACTCAGTGGACGGCTGACGAACCCTCCCAGTGCCCCCTCCACGGCACCCACCTCCGCAATGGCACCCAACCCCTCACCTACTGCCGCCCCGCCTGCTAGGCCGGTCAACCCGTCGCGCCCGCCTCGAGACGTGTCAGGACCCCTGACATTTCCCTATAAGGCCTCTTAGGGATCCGGACGAAATTGGGGGTTTTGGAGGCCGTAGGCCTTCTGAAATCCGGACGAAATTGAGGGACTAGTGTCCATACTACATAAGTCCTGACTGGCAAATACATGAGTTCCAACACATGTATGATACCAGTATCCAGAAATTCCCAACATCGACAGACAAATTCAAGAATCCTGATTCCTGACAGACGAACATAGGCTTGAATCCTGACAAACGAATATAGCAGTCCGGAATTACGTATACGGGATTGCATGTACATTTTTCGCTTAGAAATATGTCTGTAAAAGAACACATCTTTCTTCCAGAATAGCACGTGGAAAATATACCATGTTTTTACAACCCCTTTTCTCAAGGAAATATGCCATCAAAACACGTGGGAATCTCGGCAGAATAATGCCAAGGATCCTCGAGAGAAAAGCGATCGAAAAAGGTAGGGAAAATGTCCAGAAAACCGCTCAGAAATATGAGTGGAAAAAGAAGTTATATTTCTTAGGGTTTTCAGATGGAACAGTGCGTCAGAATTGTGCTGCGTATTTCAAGTGGAAAAGCCGAGGGAAATAGCCACCGTTTTTCACTCCATATGATGAGATATTTCGGAGGGAAATATGGCGCTGGTTACGCAGTGTGGGCGCCAACGCCAGTAAACCCCGCATCCAGATCCAGATCTGTGCGATCTGTGGCCACATCGTGACATTCACATTGCGAGTATATATACCAAACTCGCAGTATATATGCTAGGTGCGGCAGGTGTGTGCGTAGCTCAGTGGGTAGAGCGTGATTACTTGGGTCCTGAGTAGTCAAGGGCGCAGGTTCAATTCCTGCCGTGCTTCTGCTCTTCTATCGCGAGTAGAGGGGTAGAGGCCTGGCCACCTTTTTTGCTCGTACACAGTGCACGGGAAATGAGTAACAGATCTGGACTTGGTGCACGTCGGGTGTGGCAGGCCTGAGGCGAGTGTGTAACTTAATACGTATGGGCAGAGCGTGGGCGTACTTAAGCTTATTGTGCTTCTGTCCATATATTTCTTTTATTTCCTTTCTCGTAATACGATTCGATTCGACACGCGACTTGCACGAGTTCACACCACGACGGTCATCTCATGTTCCAACTTTCTGAAGCCCGGAATCTCTGAATGTAGGATTCATATATAGGAGACCCAGAAGCACACGATGAAGACGCCCATTTCGAAGTCACTCTTTGACGGCGACGTGAACCTAGCGTTGGACGCACTGCGAGCTGACTTGATGCCGCTGAACAGAATCAAGTTTGGCAAAGGTACGTTGTACTTGTCAAAAAATAAATACAGTATGTCATGCTCGCGAATTGACTGCTCGTTAACCAGCGTGCTTCAGTCCGCATGTACCGCGGGATATCCAACGACTCTGGGGTGCGTACCAACAGCCTATTCCTACTTTCAATGTTCAAAGCTCAAGTGGTCTATCCCTTTCGGACACCTCTAGTTGATTACGGAGGCACCGTGCACACTCTGAAAGAAGCGACGTCAGAAGAACACATCCGTTTCTTCTGCTACGGCAGAACCGACCCATGGTATGGATGGTAAGCTCGTGTTCGCTCACACTGCAAAGCATATAGTCGCTCATGTATGCGCATATAGTTTGTCTCAGAATGCCATGGCGGTAAGTGAACGTTGTACTGTGACTGTGTGTAAATCCTGCTGAACGTGGTATGTTGTTAGATCTTCCACGCGTCGTGGGTCGACAAAGTCGTCGAAGCCAACTTCATGCTCCCTATCGCGCCTTTTGTCCTTAACTGTATGCGTTTCAGATATCACATAAAATATCGCTAATTAAGAGTATCGTTTCGTTTCGTTAGCTGATTGTCTTGCCTCGCCAAAGCCAGTACCAATAGATATCACGCCAAGCAAGGAACTTCTACAATCGCAGCCCGCGCGTCATACGGATGTGCACCAGAACGCGTCCCTCATGTGTTCTTCTCCCTCGAAGGAGCGGGAACGCTTCTTAGAAGAGACCCTATCACAAGCTGATTCTCATACGACTCCTCACAAAGAGAAGGCACCCACTCTAACTACGCAAGCAGTTGACAAAACTCCTCCACGGCAAATCACAAGCACACCACGGCTACCTCCTTCCATCCCATCGCTTCCCACCAAACGCACATACGAATTACACTTTGACCCTCCTCGTAGTATCAAGAAGGCTCGTATCTCGGTGATGCCTGAGCCGCAAGAGGACTCCGATGTCTTCCCTCCACCCACGAAGTCCTCTGTTTCGTTCTCTGCGTCTACCACTGTTCATACGGGTGAAGGGCTGTCTGAGGCCGGCAAGACGATCAGCCCTGATACCTCGGGCGACACACTTGTCTCTGCTCAGACTATTCCGCATATCGACTTTCGTAAGATCGCTCGGGAGGAACGCAGGTCGTCTTCTCGGTCGCGCCGTATTACTCGCTCGCAACGGGCTTTGCAGGAGAAGAAACAGAACGAAGCTCCTTCGTAAGTTTCTATGACTACCTCCCTCCGTAATTGACACGATAATCGAACTCGTACATGCCCAGCCTACCTTTCAAATCAGCCAACAAGAACCACGACGTCCCGCATATAACAATGTCTGCGGCTCGAACGGCGCTTCGAGACGTCAAGGTCATGAGGGCTGCTGTTATACTCCCTCGGAGGGTACACCTTGGCAAGGCGTTCGAGCTCTCGACGACTGAGCAGAAGAAGTCGAAAACCGGTAAGAAGGGTGTCAAGTCGCGAGCGAGATGATTTTTAGCGTGTGTGGGTGCATGAGTCAATGTACTCCCGCTCGCATGCGTATGACCTTGCAGATCCAGCTTTTTCAATCCCTTATAGATGCAACTGGAATCCCATATCGCATATTAATCCGTATTTGCATGTATTTTTATCAAGCTTTCACACTCACTTGTTCCTGCACCAGTATCCCCCGCATTCCGTTGTATTCTTACATGTAGCACCTCCTTACATACCCAAGCATGTTTCAGTAGCACATCCAGCCCTGTACAATTATTTTGTATTTTATCCCAAATTCTGCACGACCGCTCTCCTCATCGTGAAAAGCCGGAGCACGCCGCTCTGTCTCCGGCGTTTACGCGCAGGGCCTCGCCGACGGGCGCCTATAGACTGTACCCACAACTTTCGTCCACGACGTCGAGCGAGTCGTCTGCTAATTCTTCCTTAAACTATGGCCTCGAGGATCGCCCTTAACACTCTCCGAACAGCAGGTGCGTAACTAGGCCTGCTCGTCGTGTCGAACGTCGCCGAGTGCTGACTTTTGCAACGCATAGTTCGCCCGCAGGCGGTCGCTGCCGTTCCTCGGGTCCTCGCGGCGTGCGTGCTTTCCACAACGACCTCGTCAAGTTGTTGAACTAACCACACATTTTTGTGTTTTTTGTTTGGCTAAAATGGATTCTGTAGTCGCGGAATGTCCAGCTCTTCTACTCCTCCTGAACAGCGCGCCTCGGAGCTCGTCAACAAGCTCCCTTCCTCGCCTAACCTGATCACCAAGACCGGCAGTGCTATCCTCGGTAGCGGTCTCATTGCCACCGCCATCTCTCAGGAGCTCTATGTTATGAACGAGGAGACTGTTATCTTGGCAGGCTTTGTTGTACTCGTTTCCTTCATTGCCAAGGTGCGTTCTCACTCTGCTTACTCTTCTCCCCTTTCAAACTCACAAAATCCTTGTCTACCAAATAGTCCATGAAGGGGCCGTACGCCGAGTGGGCTCAAGGCCACATCGACCGCATGACCAACGTCCTGCAGAGCGCTCGTGCACGTCACACTCAATCCGTCAAGGACCGCATCGAGGGCGTCGAAAAGATGAAGGACGTCGTCTCTCTCACCGAGGGGCTCTTCGCCTTGTCGAAGGAGACTGCCAAGTTCGAGAGCGAGATCTTCGTGCAACGCCAGAAGGTTGCTTTGGCTGCGGAGGTCAAGTCGGTCTTGGACAGCTGGGTGCGCTATGAGCAGCAGGCGAAGGAGAACGAGCAGGCGGAGTTGGCTAAGAGCGTCATTGCCAATGTCCTCAAGAGCATCCAGGACGAGAAGGCACAGCGTGATATCCTTGCCGGCGCTGTTGCTGAGGTTGAACGTGAGTGGCCAGTTTTCTGGAGCGTGTGGTAGAGTGCTGATTAGATAAAACGGATGTGCAGAGCTCGTCAAGAGCAAGGCGATCTAGATGGCGTATTTCTGGCTGGATTAACTGCGCATTAGACTATCTGTTAGGTGTACCAACGCTGGACCACCGTCGTACCCCAGGTTGCTCAATAAAACTCTGACCTTCTTTTGAAGATTTTCTTTCGCCGGGAGCATCATTCTGTGCGGTGAGCGAACGCATACCGGACAAGCCACGTTCAAGAAGTGTCTGTCGTCGTGTTAACTAAGTTGCTGAGAATGAATGTGTCGTCAGTAGGCAAAATTATGTTCATGACTTACATTTCCAGGTATACCTCTGCTTTCAGCTATGTAGAAATGGTCTTGTGCACGCCGACCATCCGTTATCAACGGTACAACAACGCGGCACTGGCTTCTGGCTTCTGGCTCGTTTGGGCGCGAGGGACTGATTTGGGGTCAGGCAGGGTCAGGCAAGATACTTGCCTTTACAGGTAAGTTTTGCAGTGCTCCTTCTCTTACTGTTGTTTTACGCTATACCCTCTAGAGACTCCGAGACTATCGGCCACATTACGAATGGGGATACTCAATCCCTTATCCCGAGAAGCACCTCAAGACCGAATCGCCCGAACAAATCCTCCGCAATCTGTGGTCTATTTCATAGCTTATATCCCGATTCTTTTCACATGACTGATCCGCCTGATGAAGCTTCCACACCCTCACACCTGGTTATCGCGCGACCTTGCGTGCATCTTCCTAGTTTTTGCTCGCCAAGCTCTATTGGAGACGATGTTCTGCGGCCTTGTCGGGTTCGGCACCGCCGATTTACGCTTGTGATACCGAAGCCCCCGTAGACCCGAGTCAAAGCAGACCGCCGGAACGTAACGGGGTTGTATCGCATTCGTGCATTCGTGCAATCGCCATATTCTTGCTTCCCGCTCTACCCTCGCACGTATGATGGCCGGTTCCACGCAGCAGGTGCACCTACCCCCTACACTCGAGCAACATCATCCCATCTATACAAGCTTGCTTCGATGCAACATGACATTACGCGACGCGAAAAGATATCAGAGATGGACGAGATGGGCTCAGGAGATGCCTGCATGGGATCTTTGACATGGGATGGATGAACGATCTCGTGCGATTGTGGTATGTGATCTTATCCCGCATGAGCAATCTTGGCCCAATCGTTGACCTTTGGTTATCAGACAATACTACTGGACGCAGTCATGTGCGTGAGAGGGTAAGCGACTAGTACCAAAGCCATCGTGATCACGACAGGTTCCTCGTGCACGCGATACTCTCAATCTCTTGCTCGAGTTCTGGTTAAGGAAGGCTAAAGAGCCAATGACCACGGTCATCGCTTGGTTCGGAGGGGGAATAGTCTCGCCGAGGCAAGGTTCCATCCTAGCAATGACAAACTTTGACGATGATCAACCTTTCAAGATGCGGAAGTTTACTTGAACTGTCGAAAGAGGGAGATGAGGGTGGGTCATGATCCAGGGTCAGGGTCGACGGCGATGGCAATATGCGTGCGTTTGTACGAGGGGTGGTCATCTGAGACATTGCCTCCGCTTTTTGATGATCACTGCACGTACATATGCATGTACGAGATGGAACTGTGCATACTCAGCACAATAAGTATGAATGGCTACAGACTGCATTGAATGCGGACACGCCAATCGTGCAACAGACTATCGCGTTGGGTAATTGACTTTGACATGGCGTTCAGTGTTCGTTAAGGAAACTGGGGAACGGGGGTGCATGGAAGGTTCGACGATCGTCAATATGTCCGAGACTTTGCTAGAACGTTGCCTCGTGTGTATCGTCCCAACTCTATCGTAGCTCCTGATAACGTGCTTAGCAGGTTCAATGTACTACGCAGTACACCATGCATATCATGCTACCTGATAGCGGCGTGATCAAACCTCAAGACGCGTGCATGCAGGCAAACATCAGTACGATCTACCCTCTGAATCAGTCATTCGGGGAATCAAGTAAGGAGGATAAACATGTCTGTGTGTATATGCCGATGTTTTTATATCAAGTGTACATGTCTATAGAGGTGCAGGCGGAGGGAATAAAAGTCAAGAAGAGTAACACAACCGAACATGGGGGATATGAGTGGAAGGATATATGGGTTGATGGATGGCGAGTGTATGGATGGGGCAGAAAGGAAAGAAGGTATAGATTTGGAGAAAGAAGAGAGCTCGGAAAGAGAAGGAGAAGGACGTCGACGTCTTGGGCCTGGTGAGTAACTCCGTGAACGTACGTAAGTACTTTGCACGCGTAGTAGGCCTGACCGCGTGGGACACACATGCATGTAGCTGCACGCCTGAGCGCACCCGAGTCGTGATCGCTGCTGCAACGACGTTACCGCATGGCGTGCGATAATGGGACCGGACTCTATGCGCTTGGTAGCTTGAAAGCAGGTCGGCGTGGACGGGTGGGAAATGATCATGTTTTCTTTGTGTTGCACGAGATATGAGCAATGATGCGAAGAAGTTGGCGTAAGAACTGACAAGCGAAGAAGAAGAGTATGACAAGAAAGACAGGCGATAAAGAAAGAAGGGAGGAAGAGGAAGATGCATGCGCTGTGGAAACAAAAAAGCACTGAACACAAGACTAACGGGGTAACTGATGGCTGGCGGAGAAAGATTTGTGGAAAACAGTGAGACAGCGGTGGACGATATACCGGTTTGACACAACAGCTCGAGCGTGAAGATCCAAAGGGGGGAGGACGAGAGATACTCGAAATATACGAAGGAGACAGAGAAGTATCCAGTTGAAACCAATACCGCACGGATCGCCCTGGCCCATTTACCGAGGTGGGGTTGGTGATACCTGCGTGCGATTTGAACCTGCGATGTCGGTGCGCAAAAGAGCGTCGAACGCGGATAGCGAGGGGAAGGTGGTGCCGAGTAAGTCCAAGCGAAGGAAGGGTAAGGCAAGTGAGCGAGAGTGGAACGGCAGAGTGAGTCCGAGTCGGCCAAGGGCCAACGAAGGGGGTAACAAAAGATTCGACAACAAACTAGGCAAAGAACGGTGGAGATGAGAAACGGGAGGCACTGTTACAAGAACGCGATTCGGGATGCTCGTTTGATTCTTCAGTTCGCCGATGGGGGCTGCTTGATGATACCTCCCGGGATGGACAACGTTGGCAGCCCATGGTGGGTCCTCGAAACCGAAGCGATATTCGGCACGGGTAGGTCATCCCTCCGTCCAGTCGGAACCCGCGACTGCAGTCCGCTCCCACTCCTCGGCCTCGTCTGCGGCCACCCTCCAGCGATCTGGTATCCCAGCGGCGCAGAATCACTCCGAGCCCTACTGCCCTTCTTCCCCGAGGCAGAATCATCCCCGCTCCCGCCCGTACGCTGCCTCTTGCGACCCTGCGCGTCGTCGAACATGTCCCCAGACGCCGGGGAGGGCGGCAGCGTGGCACTCATCTGGCCCGACTCGTACCGCGCGTTCGAGACGAGGTGGGAGTGCTGTCCGTAGTCCTGGATGTGCTGAAAGGAGTGTTGCCGTGAAAGAGAGTGGGGCGTGTGGGAGTGCGAGGACGGGAACTCTGGTGCCGTGGGCGACGAGCCTGGGCTCAGCGAATGGAGGGAGTGCAACGAGGCGTTATTGCTGAGCGACTGCAGCGGCGGCTGGTATTGAGAATGCAGGACGGACGCGGTCGGGGAGGTAACGAGGATGTTGGGGCTCTCATGGTTGTCCAAGATGTCGTTAGGGAAAGGCACGTTGACTGGAGGCGGTGCGTGCGGGTGCGTGTGAGTGTCCATTGGAATGTTCGAACGAGAGAAGACGAGAGGGGTGCTTACTGTGTTGGCCGTAGAGCCTCGTGACGACGTCATACAACGCTTTCGTGACGTTCGCCAGCCTGTCGACTTTCATCTTCTCGCTGTTCAGCGCGTGTATGAGGCGACGATTGTCATCTCTCATCTGTGAGAGCTGCGCCGCGACCTCTCCGGGAAGCTCGACGCGGTGTTTGAGAGACGGATCGGGTTCTAGAGCTTTGCGCTTGATCTCCTCGAGTAGGTCAGGTCGCCCGCGAAGGAACTTGGGATGCGAGAACTCCCAGGTCTGAGCGTCACCAGAGGTTCGTTGAGCACGAGGAGTCTGAGGCACCGTATCAATGCCTCTGTACCCGTCGGTAGAAGTAGACGGAGATGACTTACACGGTTGATCTTGTGGAAGCCGTACATGTTCAGCTGACGGACGAAGCTCGAGAACTGAGAGCGATAATCATGAATGAAAACTGTGCTTCTGAATGGAGGCAAGAAGACGTACATTGTTGTGCTTGAAGTGAGACCCCAGAATAGTTCGTGAGAACTCTCCGACATTGGAGACAACAAAGCTGATGTGCAAGGGAACGCGTCGGTGATGAGAGCAGTGGAGTCGCATGAGGGAGCGTACCTAGTCCCTAGCTCGGTCCAGGTGATGAACTGGGCAGACTTCGGGTCGTTTATCATTCTGCGGTGGAAAAGTCGTACACATTCTCGAAGCAGAGTAGAAAACTTGAGATACGCACTGATAGAGCTTCGTCACAAAGTTGTTGGTCCCGATAGGCTTTCCCAACACGTTTATCGTCGACCCCGGGTGCGGACCAGACAATCCACCAGCACCGAGGTGGCCCTCCAGCGGCTTCAGCTGATCATCCTGCTCCCCTCCACTATTGCTCCCATCAATGGGGCTCCCCTCTGCGTCCATACCACTATAGCTCATCTCGACTTCGTCGTATGGAGATGTGTCCATGGGGCCGTTGGTGTGATCGTAGGTGCCAGAGACGGGTGTCGCGGCAGACTCTTCGGCGGGGGGAGGCAAAGACGTGCCTGATGTGAAGCTTCGCTTGCGGGGGACGGACTTGTCCGACGAAGAAGAGGAGCGGCTGCTTGTGAGGCGTCTGCCGCTTGGGTAGTCGTATCCCGAGTCGTCGTAGCGCACGTTGTGGTCCGGAGGGGCAAACTGGAAAGGCTGGGACACATGAGAGTGATGGTGGTGGGTATGATGTGCGGCTAGCGTGTTCTGGTGCAGGCCCGCATTTGAAGGGCTGATTGGCGTTATTGGTGAGACCGAAGGATGAATCGGAGATAAGTTGGTCGGGGAAGTGACGCTTAAGGAGGACAGGTTGAGAGAAAGGGAAGTCGAAGGCCTGTTGTCGACCATGGACGAGTCACTGAGGGTGGACTGGGACGACTGCTGGGACGTCTGTTGGTAGTAGGGCGGGTAGTGCTGCTGCTCGCTGAGCGACGAGGAGGGCGAGGACGGAGAGGGAAAGGAGGACTGGGTGTGCAGCGGTGGCAGCAGATGCGGCTGCTGAGGCCATTGCGACTGGTGCTGGTGCTGAGGCGGGTAGTGCGTCTCACCCGACATTCTGAGTAGGACGTAGGGGGAAGAACACTGCGTCAAGAACGGGCAATCTCGAGCTAGTTTCTCGACTTAGTTCTCTATGCAGAAAAAGATCAATCATCAGCATGAGGTTGCAGCCCTTTCTCGAAAACTCACACACGCACAGTTGCCGAAGAAACTGATTTTCCCGAGGCCAGCCAATCGCCGCAGACTCTTGAATGTTGCCTGCTGGCAACTGAGAAGCTGTACGGCGCAAGAGAAGGGCGACGGAGATGGAAGACAGAGGTTGCGGGCGCGGTGGCGGCGTTGTGAGGTGCGGGCAGACCAAATCAGGGAACGAGCGTGTGCGTCGGCTTTTTGCAGAGCAGCGCAGGGCGAGCTGGCGCACGTCGACGGCGTTGACGACGGCGAGGAGGGTATCTTCTACAGCGAGCTCGAGCTGCTCGACGTCTGGCGGCGAGGAGGACTGGGATGAGGTTCGGCGACCCCAGTTTTGAGCCCAAGGGTTTTGCGCGCGTAACGCCAGAGCCGGGCAATCTAGATCATTTTCGCTCTGACTTGGTCTGACTATCTCATGTTCATGATCATGTCGGCATCCATCTCCTCAAAACACACATCACAAACATCAATTCTCTGCGAGTTACATACACCTCTCCTCGTGCTGACCTGAGAGCACCTCGCCGTGCACACCCTGCACCGCGACATATCACCCATCACCCGGTCATCACCCACCACTGCTGCTGACCACGAGTGTCTCTTGTCCTCTTTTCGGCCCACCCTTTCGTCAATGGCGCACGCCACCTGCTGCCGTCTTCTGACCCGCTTCCTGACAGTCCTATCAAACCCAACACCCCATTGACGTTCCGCAGCCTGCGAGTCTTGAGGCCTGAGATTCTGCGAAATACCCCGCGGATGCTCTATCGAAGGAGCACCACAATTTGAGCACGCACTCTCAGAATCTGCGGCCAATGTTCTGCCATCAGCGAGCGATCAAACCACCTTTCTGCACATCCACTCACCACTTGACGCCATCATCCCGGTTTCCGCAAGTAACGGAATCTTTGCGATCCGCCTTACCACACCCGCATCGCCCGTCGCCGCCAGCACTGTGCTCGCTGTGCTCGACTGCGGTGTCTTCCCGACGGCTCCGTCGGGATCGCAAGGGTACTTACTCGACGCTACTGGGATAGTGCCAGGTACAGTCCTCTTCACAGTGTTGCGCCCGGACGCGGCCCTTGGTCGCTGATAACACCGCGGTCAGCATCATCAGGTGGGAAAGGATCTACAGCGCACCTGTGGCTCACGCTCCGTGATGTCTCAGAAACGTTCACCCCCAAAGCCAATCTAGCCTGAACCACGTTGGGTCAACCAGGCTTGGCGCGTTGCACGTAAGTAAGTCACAGCCTGACGTACGTGTGGCCCGCCAACGAGGCTACGTAGCACACAGGGTCGCAAATGCACTGCGAAATTCATCTGTAGAGAAAATACCTCGCACTCCCATCCCTCTTGATAGTGGGTGGAAGCTCGCACACATACCTGAACCGACCGAAGTTTGAACTTGAAGCAAATCTGACAGGACGCAAACTTCTCTGAACGCTCCTCCATATTAACGTGAGAAGCCCCGCCCAGAAGAAATCAGCTCTTTGTCCGTGAACTAAACCGCACTTACGTAGCAGCAATCGACAGGTGGGTGCCACAAACGTGTAATTCAACCCAACTCATCTCATACTTACTCAAGGTTCAGATCCACCCCACTTATCACAGCCGGGCACCTCTCTTCATTGTCCAAAGTTAACGTTCTTCTGCCCATGGCCACGGCTGCTGACCGAACAAGATAAGCTAAGCTACGCACCCACCCTGCATCGATAAGCGTCATCGTCATCCGAACTGAAATTGTCGTGCACGGACTGATCCAGCTGCAGTACTGAATGGCAGAACACACCTTCATCGCGCGACATAAACACTACAGTACCATGACCTGGCCCAACCAGGCATGATCTTCGCTCACAAGCGGCGGCGAGTGGGCACGGTCTCTGTATACCCTCCTCATGCCACGATAACACTCGAACAGGAAGCCACATTACTGAATGGGATGGGATTGGGGGTCTGGTTTGCTCGCAATGACCACAGCCCAAGGCGCTGATCGGAGGGAAGACACATGTCCGTGCTGCGTCAAGTCTCCCTTCGTTCCAATCTCCCGAGGTGATGTGATGACATACTTGCGTATGTAGGACGGACACCTAACGAAACGTTAAATGCAATCCAGGGCTGGACGCCCTTTTCCCCGTTCCATGGAGGAAGAGGAAGCTTTCTTTTTTCCAGGACGACTCCGACTCCTGGGGCCTTGTTCCTTCTCCTCCTCGAGTCCTTGCAGAATATTCCATGCGACGGGCTGAGGTAGAAGTCACGCGGGAAGCTCGGCATTAGCCGTTCCCCGCACGGGATGAAGTTAATGCACAATCTGAGTTACTAAGCTCCCGAACATTTTTACGTTGGGCGATAGATGGTCTTCCTCGCTTGCCAATGAATTCGAGGGCACCTGCGTAAGTTGTCTCCGTAACCGTAGCCCAGCGTTTGTCGGTTACAAGGTTCCTCCCAGCATACGATTGTAGCTCAGTCGCTGTATGAGCTCTTGGTGCACAGGTGTTCGTAGTCGCCATGAATCAATGAGAGCTGTGCGTTCGACTTGGGCGCGACGCCTGTACTGTCTTGTCAACATCCTGACTTGCATCCGCATTCGACGTGTGAGAGTGATAAGTATTGACATGCTTCGTGACCGAAGAACGATGCCAACCTGTTGACCCTGACTGCACCGTATCCGGTAATGGAGCTGCACTGTAGGTTCGACGTATGGCTGTTCGCGCCGAGGACCACGGTTTTGGTAGACCCAAGTACGCCAGTCTGGAGTGTTCACCGAGGATGAAGAAAAATAGCAGTGTCAGTCACCGGTGCTCGTGAGAGGATGTAATCACTTACATATACATATGAATTCGTTTTCACAAAACTTGCTTACGCTGGGAAAGCGGATTCTCAGAGTTCTACGTATCCTGGCACGCTGGCTGTCAAGGTTCCGTAATGAACATACTTAATGAACATAGATAAGGCTTGGAGAAAATAGACTTGGAGACTAGAAGACTGGAAGAGGTATTTGTTCCGCCGGAGGTACGGCATCCCCAGGAAGACGTGAAGACGAGATCACTTCTATCAACCAGCAGAGCTAATCCATGAGCGCATCGCCTGCTTCGGTCGCGCCATGGAGGCCTGTAGTCGATGATATGCATCGCGTGCTGTAGAAGTAGAGATCATCTAAAGCAACACTTGCAATGCCTATGTTACAACTTACCGGTGGCGAGGAGACTTACGACTTGCTGTGTTATATGCGTGCAGGGTTGATGAGCATTGTAAGCCGAGTAGATTGTTAGCAAGCAGACGTGTATGCAGTAAGTTGCAAGATCGCACCTGAAAAAGCTATCTGCACAGCGTGCCGTACTTTCAAATGGCGGTCATGCTCATCTCGTCCGAGGACATGCCGCCCTTGAGTTGACATTGGTCCGGCGGCAGGTGGCCACGAGAGCAACCCTCGATGATCTATCTATGATTTGAGTACCGATTAGGCTGTGGGCGTTGACTTTGGCGTAAACCTCAGTTGATAAAAACGTGATGGTGCGAACCTCGAGTTCGCGTGATTTTCATACTCTCGGTACATACCCTGAAAGTCGGGAGAGTCGGCCATCATCTTGAGCATATGCACATTGCATACCCACGCTGCGAATGATGAAGTTCCCAGTCGTGCTTCGACCGCTGCAGAATTATAGGAAGATAGTTCCCGAAGATCATGACCAGCGAATGACGATCTAACTCGCGGCGGGGCAGCGAAGGCAGTTGACAACTTAACCCAGCTTAGCGGTACGCGCATACAAGCGGGTAATGGAACACAGCCAGCACTCTGGCCACGTTACACTTTTTGTAGACACAGCGCGTAAGTGTGATGACAAGAATATCAGTCGAACTGTATTGCTCACCTGTACTCATGACAGCAAAAGCCCTCATACTCCTCTCGAAGCTCTACTAGTACTGAGCTTGAGTGGAGAGCTATACCGCACCGTTTTGATTCTCATCGCCCTACTTAGTTGTAGAACAAGAACACCAGAGAAGTATGCACTGTCTAGTGTTCAAAGTATCAAATGGATGAGCTGCGAGCATAGTATGTGTTATGTCGTGGTAATCATGAAGGAAGAGGCCGTGAGAATATTGGCCGGACGCCACCATGGCCGCCTATGCCTAATCTGGAAAACACTGAGGCCGGTCCACGGAAGCTCACCACCGGCTATACCATGCCTCGTCTCAATGAAAACTAGTAAGTCAATAGATATAAAAATCAATGTTTCGTTGGCTTTCGGGTGGTACTCGCCACGCTACATCCTAGTCTCCCTACAACAATTTGAACTCCGCCGCCTACCTCTTCCGGCGCCGGTAGTGGCAACATCCCTGCAACGATACTACGATAGATCACGTATATTCAGGACAAGCGAAATTTGCTGCAGCGGTTGACGGAGGTGGTGGATGAGAGAGCACTGTAGAAGCGTTTCGACTCGGGCTATCTGGAGAGCCACCGAGAACATTTGAGCCCATGGACGTAGCACTTCCCGCAGATGCCGTAGCTGGGTCTGGGGAAGATTGTCGAGTTTGAGGTGGATGTGACTATACAGAGCCTTCGAAGTGGCAGGATAGGAGATCACCGATGTTCTTGACGAGATTGAGCCTTCGGACCCTATAACACTTGTCGATATCGGAGGCGTCCGCACCGCGTCCGAGAGAGGCGACGTGTATCGTGGAAATTAGTCTAATAAGATTATTGTCAAATATGGCCCCTGCACCATCGAACTTCGATGTCCATTCGTCGTACGGAGGAGCCTCCGTTCGCCAGCTCCAGTCGGGAAACGCAGCCTTCACATCTTGCTGTTGGATATGGATGAGACAAGACTTGACCAACTCAACCTCGATGGTGCCTTGAGGAAGAAGATGAACAGCCTCGACGACCCGATGAACAAGATCCTCGACGGAGGGAACCTCGATAGCCAGTGCACGATAAACAAGATCAGAAACGGCTGAACCGAGCGTCTTCCATCCGTCAATGTACTGCGACGTGTGAGGGTACTGGGAAAGATGAACGACAAAGCAGAGAATCCGTAAAGCATGCTTTATATAGTTTGACGAAGGGATGTTGCCAGCTTCACTGGATGCGGTGTGCTCGTTCCAGCCGCTGTTTACAGCTTTCACTGCGTCAATCAAGTTAACGAGCATTCGGGCGTTGACTGACAGCTAACGTGAGCATTGGTTAGTCTCTATTTTTCAATTCATTTTTGCTCACCATGGAGAGTCAACGAAGAGTGCTGTATGAGTTTGCCACACACGCCTGAGACATCAGAGTCTGGCGTTATCATGAACGCACTCAGGAGAGCAAGGGATCCACTACTGCGAGACAGACAATCTCCTATCGCAGAGCAGAACCAATACATTCCGGGTGTTCGCCTCGCCTTGTTAGCTAGCAGCCACATACACGCAATAGCTCCCGTAAGTTGACGAGATGTGGGACCGACCGACACCGATGCTGCCTTGAGGTCTGTGCCACTGGTATGCACAGCGACATCGTTGGGAGACGGACGTTCTGACCCATGTACAGCTCGGCGAACGATCTCCGCAGTGAGCTCTGTTGCGTCGTTGCAGATGGTGCCGTCAGGTAGTGCATCGTGCCACGGCCATGCTGCGACATCTCCGTCCAGTACGAAGGAGCCGTTGGGGACTATATCTCCCAAGTGCGGGCGGACAGCTTGGAACACAGTATCGATAATGGCTTCCAAATATCGCAGAGACGAAACAAGCGTCCAGTTCATATCCTCTGCTCGGCGTTTCAGCCCCTGAAGCAAGACTCGGAGCTGCCTGCTTGGGTCCGATTCGTGCTTGAAGCATCCATGTATGAGGAGCTTCATCACAAAGGTACCTTGGACGTTGAGAACGCTAGACAGCACCTCAACACCATCGCTGGGAAGAGGTCCACGTCCCGGGGAGAAAAGGATGTAAAGTGCGCGTTGACTCCATTCTGTAGACAGCCAGTCGCGTATGTCTCCGTCGGATTCTAGAGATGACGACATATGCTGCCCAAAGTAGTGAGACAGGATGTTGATGATCCCAGTGTAAGCCGATGCATTCAGCGTTCGCAGATAGAAGGGCGCAGGTGGCTTTGACGTCAAGGATGTAGTAACAGGAAGCCGATTTTCTAGTAGTTGTAGCACGAGGTTCATGACATCGGCCCATTCGAGATCGTGAATCTGCTGTAATGAGTCGAAGATGGTTGTAGGAATAAGGGTGTCATTGGATTGGAGGACATCGACCTCGGCAAGGATTTCTAGATCTCCCTTGTCATTAGAGACGATAGCGGTTTCATCGTGCTTCGAGAAGTGACTTTGGAGGAAGTCGCGATACTGAGCTAGCCAGGTGATCAACCAGCCTGGATGCTTCATATTGCGACTTTCAAGCCACCACCACTCGACCATCTCCTTTGTCATGAAAGTGAGAGTCGTATGCACCGTCTGAAACAGACTCTTGAGTAGTGTGGTCTTGTACGGGCATCGGGGGAAGAACACAGGGAGGATAGTAACGGTCGTGAAACAGAAAGCCCAGCCCGCAACGAGGGGAAGACTGGTGTGACCAACACTCTCGTGTACTGAGCTGGTGAAGTAGCATAACCCAATGAAGAACAGCGCGAGGGAGAGTTGCTGGAGCAATGGCAGCACGGCGGCGATTTCGAAGACTTTCCACTGGATTACGCCAGGCCAGCGATAGTGACGCACACGAAGGCGCGCGAGGGGTGCCGGATTCTCGACAGCCAGGTATCCTCGTAGCCACTGTTTGACGAGTATGCCGAACGATGCCGTTATCAGGCTGAAGATGAGGGACGCAAACCACAGAACATTGATGCAAATGTCTGTCGGAGAGGGCTGGAAGGGTTGTAACGTAACGTCAGAAGCCGTTATCGATGGCTGGTACGTCGAGTTTGTCATCCCGCCGGGTCCATTGAAAGAGGCTAACTGGAGCGACATTCGTTGCATGACGACTAGCATTTGCGATGAAGTATCAGGGACAAGCCTCTGGTAAGACTCCACGAGGAAAGCAGTCAGGACCGCAGAGAATAGACCAGCCTGTGACAGAAATGAGTGCATTATAGATACGCTTGGGACCCGCAACGCACGAAGACAAGTAGGGTATCAATGTCCTCCTTGGTATCCTTCACTTTCGCTTCGTCGTACTCCTGAACCTGAGCTGCCATGGAGGTCCATCCTTCGGAAGGTCTGAAGCGTGTGTGATCCGCATCTGAGGCCGAGAGTCGACCTTTACCATCCCCACCTTGATCCTTATCTCCCGCCAGCAGACGTTCACTCATCTCGGATATGGAAAGTACTGCTGTGGCAGCTCTGAGCACTTCGTCGGCTTTCAGTTTGCAAGTTACGGAACAGATTCTTCAAGATCGCTAACGTACCACCTGCAGTTGGGACGGAAATCGTTGACGAGGGTGAATGACTCGAAGAACGACAGAACGACCTTATCTTTGACTGCGCGATGCTCCAGCGGAGCCTGGCGGTACCGGTATTGCCTGTCACCGACCAAATGCTATATGAAAGGCCTCGTGTGAGTGGCTTTGTGAAGAATCTTAAGCTTGACGGTGGGAAAGCTAACCGAGGGCAATGCCGATAGGCAATGCTTCATCTCCGCTATGGTGACGGCGCCGTACGTGCATCCGCATTGGCATGCAAAGAGACTAGCTTGAGATTCGTTAACATAGGACAAGAACTCCGCATAAACTTGGAGAGCGTTGAGAGCTACCCCGGCCACTCAGGTCGGAAATTGAATTCCAACCGCTCCACCTAATGAATAGAAGCGAAGACGTCTACGTCTTGCGCATGTCAGTGTAAATGTTTTTGACGTTATGTCGGAGCCACAGGCAGGAACCCCAGGTTCGAGATCTTCATAGACAACTGTCGTTTGTAAAGTCAATCCCATTTATGCAATCACAACGGAGAAATAAGACCTGCCTGTGAAGTCCATACGCTGCCAGTGGCGGATAGTACGATTACGTTGCGGCGAGAAAGTGTTTACAAGAGCCGGAAGTATTCACAACTTCACACCTCCTTCTTGTCCTCCATTCTTTCTTGATCCAGTTTGTGTTCCACTGCGGCCATGATAGTCTATTCAAGAGGTTTGCCCGTACATCCTCATCTAAACGAGTGGCGACTCGTATTCGAACTAGGGCCCGGCGGGGTGACTACCGGTCATGATGGTCTTGCGAACGTCAATGAGCCCGTAAAGCATACGTTACACTCGAGGGGTACGCACGAGGTAAGCGCCCGACATGGGGTAGGGGTGGGTGGGTGGTGGAAAGGGTCGTTAACAATAATTTTTCAAAACCTCTACCGACCACTCCAAAGCAAGCTTTGCTGCCCCGAATGACCTTCTGGTACCTCAGAATATCAGTCAGAGTGCGTAGGAAGAGACATCAGAGCAGTTTGATGGGCACGTGATAATAACATACTATAATGGGATATGTTTGTGACAAAATGTGACTCCCTGTGACCCGGTGACAGAGCGTTTCACTCTTTTTGATTCGCTGGATATCATTTAATCAGAGCTTCGAACTTCGGTCATTCTATACATGTCAAAACGAAACACAGCCAAACAGGAGGTACGTATATAATACGCACGTCGCGCTTCGAGTTCTGTCCTTTGACGTCGAGCTTCTGCAATAATATAGGATTTACCCACCGCTCGACACTGCGCTCATTGCAAGAGAGACATCTGCCTTACGAACGGCGGGGAGAAGTCCTGGGATTCGCATTGCAACAGCAAGAAGCACTTAAAGAATGCCGGTGCTATCACAGGGACCAATAAACTCACCTCTTTCTTCTCTACAGCCCCCTCAAAAGCTCGAGTACCAGCGGTCGCGCAGTCAAACTTGAACGCACACGGTCCGTATCGAAACACGACATACGACCGTTCTACGGCAGCGACCGAGAATCCAGAGCGGGATGTGTCTTTGACTAGTATACCAGGTAGTGCAACGGTGAGTACTCTGCTCCAACTGCATGTCATATGTGCTCACGCTTCAATGCGCTTTCAGGACCATCAGGAAGGGAGCCCACTGTGGCTGGCTCGACTTGCACAGCTGGTTGAATCCCTTCCGTCGACCGTGCCTACCGCTTGCTCAACGGACGTAAACCCCTTAACCGACCTCGCCAGCTATGCTCTTCCGCCTGCCGGCCACCAAGACACAGACGAAGATTCTGCGTGGGAGGGCATTAACCGTGCCCTCGACCATGCTATCGGCTACGGACGAACTGACGAGGAGCTTACGGGTTTCATCTTTCGGGGAGAGCATGGTGTAGCGCGGCTCTATCGGTGGTTCTGCGCATGCGCCGTGTTTCTAGGTAGTAACTCTGCTGTCCTTGAACCGCGAGTGCTCAAATTGTGCACCATTTTAGAAGCCTGGTAAGTTAAATGCCTTTTGTCACTGTATACACGTCCTCATACAGCTCGTTAGTGGTGCTTCAACCATTAGTGTAAATTACCAGCCATTGTCAAACGCTTTCGAGTCACTCAATGCCAGTGGACTTAGCTCTGATGCCCCCAATTCCCCTTCCGAAGTCTTTTTACAAGGCACCGTGCCCATTGATATAGACGACGACGTAGTTCTTCTCGAAGCACCGCCTTCATCCGCCCTCGCCCTCGTCACTGCTCCCGCCGTCACCGTCGCTGCTCCTGTTGTCACTGGTGCGGCGTTACCGCCTGGTCTCGTGCTCTGCCGGGGGTTCGAGCTCATTCTCCCTCCAGAGACGACATCGTATCAGGTCTATCCTTTCGCACTTCACGCCTCTCGCCCACTTCCCTGGAATTTACATATCACAACAAATGAGATTCGGCTTTTCTCCCTTAACTGTGAACGCACAGCGCCATCTGAGTCTACCATCTGCTTCCACTGTGCCGGACTGGACCGTGATGCCAACGTGATCGGCATTCGTAGCCGCATTGCTACGGGTTACAAGCAGGGGTGCCCATATAGCTATCTACCAATCCCGCATCTTCTCGAGCAACTGCGGGAGCGAACTTCTACTGTGAGGTCTCTAAGATTAGGAGGCCTTAACACAGCTCGCAGCCTCGTTTCGAAAACAAGTGAGATCTCAGATCAAAAACGAATCATCATGGCCATATCGAAGCAATCAATATCTCGAGTACACGTTGTTCTTGCTGTTGCGCTGAGGAAGAAACGAGGTGTTAATGGCATCCTTGAGCAGCTGGAGCTTGCCCGAAAAACCCTCTATAAGCCGAAAAGCTATGACGAGGATGAATTCCACCGCATGGCTCTATTCTCGAAGCTTGGTGGGGCACGGATTGCATACCTTGCTCAGCAGGCGTGCCATTTACCTTCCACACGAACTACCAACCGTCATCTGAAGGTTCTGCCGCTGCAAGCATCATCTGGTTATCCTACATCTCAAGAGATGATGCTCAACCTTTCTCGACAGCTTCGCATTGGCGATGGGCTAGGGCCT
The DNA here is from genome assembly GCA_037039805.1 of Irpex sp. M6601. Classification (NCBI taxonomy): domain Eukaryota; kingdom Fungi; phylum Basidiomycota; class Agaricomycetes; order Polyporales; family Irpicaceae; genus Irpex; species Irpex sp. M6601. The sequence goes on along the minus strand of JAXQGN010000161.1, from coordinate 6,633 downwards.
GACACTGGCAGCGATGAGTACTCGGAGCTTTATTGCCTAAAAGAAATCCCGTGCTCATTGCCGGTCGATGAAATCAAGATTCAAGAACGTCTTCGATGGGATGCGAAAACAGATATGATTCTGGGCACATGTCGTGAACATGGTTCAAAACATGTCGCTCTTGAGTTTCGTTCGCTTGCCGTGGCAGATGCCCTTCTAGATGCGTTAACTCGCAAGGATGCGCCTGACGTAGTTCATCTGGCGAAAGAAGTGAGTTGTCTGCCTGCAATGCTACTATTCGTGTTGGTTGCGTATTATGATGATACTTACTGTCTTGTAGGCCACAGTCATTGCTCTTCGTGTTCATGCGAAAGGCTCCAGACTGAATTATGCGAGACCGTTTGTGGTTTCAGGAACATGCAAGCACGAGCCGGTATCCGACCATACATCCCTGCTCCGAGGTGCACTCACCGCACTGAAGGACTACAGGCCATCTGGACTACCAGCGGACATTCGTCTGCGGGTATATACTCTTGATTCAGATGGTGACAGCAAGCGTCGCTTGGCTGCCGCAGAGCTAACCTTGTCGAAGCAGCTGTCCCCTTCATCACCTACTTGGCAGCTCCTGCATTCACTGGAGCTGTTTAATACACTCTGCGGCGAGGATGAACTTGTTATGAATGTCGACTTCAACCATCTCTTCAAACGACTACGTAATACCACACTGCGAACGAAAGGAGTCACAATTGCGAATATCCTCCTCACATCTTCCATCATCCGAACACATCTCATTGATAGCGGCCTTGAGGCCGGTCGGGTGGATACTCTTCTGAAGCCAGAGGATAAGCAGAATGTCCCCCTCGCTCAGGGCCTTCTATCCGCAATCACAGCACTATCTGATACAACAGCCGAAATGTCTCCTACCTATTGCAAGTCCCGCCGTGCCCTCCGCATGCTCGGGTATTTCTTTCATCACATGCTTGCTCCATACACCGACACCCGCATGTCATTGGGAGAACAGCTGGAACATTTGAGTGCACTTGCTCATCTCGGACTCGCACTCTACTCCCAGTACAAGGGTGGCTTCATTCCAGTACAGTTGTACTTCGACATCATGACGGCCGTCAAAGCTGCCTACTTCAGTGTCGCAAAAGCACAAGTAGCCAATCCGACGAGTGACTTCTGGCTTATCCTTCTAGGAACCGACTCTTTAGAGAAGCTCTTTGGTATTGTTCGCACAATGATTGGTAACGACACAAATGCGGATCAGTTGCAGCTGGCTTCACGACTCGGCAGTGCATCCCTTTGCGCCCAACTCCTTCAGCTGCATCCCGAATGGGACAAAGGGCCAAACCGTCTGAAGCTGCGCCCGATGGAAGCGGGTGTGGTATCACGCACATACGACCACATTACTCCCGCAATGTGGACGGGAGACTTAAATGTCTCGCACGTTGTCCTACGAGCTAGTTGGCAACGCGGTGCTACCATAGCATCAGAAGAACTTGCGAAATGCGGACTGGCAGCTGTATTCAGTGGTATGCAAGAGATTGGTCTAGATATCTTATGCCCATTCAAGTCTCAGCACACTGTTCTTCTCGACGGTCTCACCTCTGGTGAGCGGGAGGAAGACGATGAAGAAACTGATCTGCCCGTGCCTGCTGCAACGGAATCCAATGAAGTTGATGAGAGTACGACGGTGGACGGCCGAGAGATCACTGAGGAAGAGCTAGAACCAGATCTGGAAGATACAATTAATGCCGATCCGAACTCGACGTTGCCCGATGAAGGCCAGGGTACTCATTACGACGCCTTTATCGACATTGGGTCCGGCAAGAAGAAACATAAAGGGACGATTCTGAAGATCTATTCCGGCGCTCTGTCTGTGAAGGACTCTAAAGACCGGCTCAAGCGTGTATGTGGCTTATCCGCGTTCAATACCAATACATCTCATGGACAGCCTTCCTCGGAACTGTTGTCGAATATCGAGGCAAACACCCCCTCAATGGCTATCGAAGATCCTGTCGCCACACTGCTCCGGTGCAACGGTCAGATTTGGCTCGCGCTTGGAACCATTGTTGAGATGAAACTCAGCGGTGTTCGTGCTTCGTCACTGCCGACTTCTTTAGCATTCCAATCCAATGTTCGCCTTCGTGTTCAGATCATGAAGATGAAGATGATCGAAGCTACCTGCAGTGCGAACTCACAGGCGGAAGATAATCCTGAAGAACAGTGGGAGTGGACAGGAAGCTATGAGGCACTCTCAGGTCAGACATCCTCTCGAGAACTCGACGGCAGGTTTGTCGAGACAATCAATCCCTCTGTCGAATTCTCCACGCAGCTCGGGAAAGAAGAGGAGAAGACTTATCGTGTTTCGCTGGGTACTCTGCGGCTGATTGCAGCGATGTTATATGAGCGGGTAGGAAAAGACGGTGGAGTTGCTCAACTCCCTAGTATCAACCTATCGCGAACGTTTCCATATCGTTCCCCGAAAGGTATAGTGCCTTTCTATCGATGCTCAGAGTGCTCATCGCAGTCTAACATTGTTGCATGTCAGACACCGCATGTTTCTTGTGTAAAATCGAAGGCAGTGACGAAATCACCTACCAAGATCAGTTCCGCTGCACACGATGCCCATCCTTATCACTCGAGTTAGGCCCGAAGTTACTTGAGCACATCGGAGCGCATATTCTGCATGATCCAGCCATGAAGAATGTGGCCGAGCCTTGCGGACTCTGCTTGAACCCAAGCTCTTCTTGCGCCATTCGTCTACGGAAAGGGTCTGGTAAGGCAGAGGTAATTGACATGCAGAGCTCTCGATGTACGAACCTGTACAAAATTCAGCTCGGCGCAGCAAAGAAGTCAACGGTCAACTCGCCATGTTCAAATGTCCCGGTGCAATGCCCGATGTGCCCAGCCCATTCCAACGCTGTGTGGCGATATAATATGGCCGACCACCTGCGGATAGCGCACAAAGCGAATCCTGAGCTGGAGGTTTATCGGGCCCTGTGCACAGTCGAGAACGATGAACGCGAGGCGATGAAACAAAGGTTTGCTGCGTCTCCCCGGAACACTGGAAAGAAGAAGGCAAAGGATGCTCCTTCACGAGCTCTCTCGGTATCCCTCGATCACATTGCATCTGTCGCCTTCTAGTCCGTTCTCTTCCTGTTTTCACCCATGATGTGCTACTGATAGTGTCGTTTATCAGCGATAATTCTGTGCATGCAGTAAACGACCTTGTGCCCGCCTCTGACGGCGAGCTCGATCAAGACCGAGCCCTAGACTCAGACAACCGCGAGCTCTCCGCATCACCGCCCCCAGACATACAACAACCACTGAGCACGGCCCATCGTAAGAGAAAGCACAATGAAAGTGTTGATCTTCATCTCCAGCATCCAAGTAGACCGGAAGTCAGAGAGATTGCTCACAGCACTGAGAGAGATGGTATGTCTTTATCTGCTACTATTGATATTGGAGTCATCTCACTTCTCATAATACATCGCGGTTACCTATTTGATAGCACGTACTCTTGCCACACTGCCAGCAAATAAGAGTAATACTAACACGGCAACTCGAGGGACCAACTCGCATACCAACAGTCAACGGCTCACCATTACCATACCTCCATTGCGAACATTGAATCCAGGATATCCGACTTCCAGGCCCGCGGAAAAACTTCATCGAAGTGACTTGGAGATACCCAGGCCGGATCGCGCAAACGACGACGTCAACGATAACTCGCACAGCATTGTTGGCGACATGCGTGTTCCAGCTCAGGCGGGTGCCGAAAATGGTGAATCATCGTCGTCTCGCTTCGGCCATGGCGATGGCAGTGTGCCAACGTTGGTCGATGTGGACATGCCGTCTGACTTGGACGCGGAGCATGAAGCCGCTGTGAGTGGCCAGTCTTGTGCGCCGATGCTAGCAAGTGCCGGATAGTGAGTGGTATTGATAATGCCGTCTTCTGTCGTCTCATCGTAAATCTTGCAGCCCGTGTAGTTTGTAGCTTGGCTGAGCCTCAGGTCTGCCCATGTTAGGAGTCATGATTACAGGAGGATGTTGACGGAGAGAGACCTACAGACGTTTCGCATGGCGTTCCGAACCGTTATAGTAATGTTGCTCGAAACAATCTTGAATTATATTCGAAGTTATATTGTTATATCAGACATATCCCTGAAAGGTAATACTATCTCCTGATTTGTACCGTGGGAACTGATGGGCACTGGGTGGGTGGGTGAGAGGGTACTTAACGGAGATTTCTGACCTGATATCAAATATTTTCTGCCTGCGTACCCCTTGGTTACACTGACAGATCATACAGCTTGTCCGAGTATGCATACCGTGCTCTATGATGATTATATATGAAACGGGGAGCGCAGGTTATGGGTTATGGTCAAGGTCAAACATGTACAAGAAATGCAGAGATTCACTCCGAGATCATGTTGCCAACGCTGGGCCGTCGCTGGCCTTTCGGCGCTAAACCGCTCAACTCACGACCGTAACTCGTGACCAGTATCAGGCTCCGTCCCAGCCGTCGTAGGGAGCTCAGTGTCAGAGATTCGGGTATTCTGGGTCTCGAGGGGACGATAGGATATGCTGAGTCTCAGTATTGGACAACTGATGGCTATTACTTCGTATAGTAATTAGATCAATGATGTCGATTACATAACCTGTCTTTTGAACCTTAATCTTTTTGAGCTCCCTACGACGGCTGGCATCAAACAAAGGTAAACAGCGGTCGTAGAGCCACCCACCTGCACGAATTTTTCGATTTAATGATATCTGAATATTTCGTCGGTGATGGCGCTTTCCAAATGGGGTAGTCGCATCACCGGAGACCGCTGTTTACCTTTGTTTGATGCCAGCCGTCGTAGGGAGCTCAAAAAGATTAAGGTTCAAAAGAGAGATTACATAACATAAAATCCGCGTGACTACTTGACATATCCGGTAAAGATGAGATAAGCAGATCATTCATAACTTACTGAGACTCAACATATCCCGTCGTTCCTCGAGACCCAGAACAACCTAATCCCCTGAGACTCTGAGCTCCCTACGACGGCTGGGACGGAGCCTGGACCAGTATACTTCATTACCTTGAAGCTTGAGCTGGATTCCTTACTGGATGCCTACCCGTAAGGCTTTTAGGATTTAGAGACTCCTAAATTTATATCTCCGCTTGAGTCAACGTTAACGCCCATGCATGATTGGCAGAATCCGTATATGCCGAATTGATTGCTTAGCGGCACAGAGAACCAAGAAGCGCTTGCCATCACCGCGGTCAGCAGCAATTCAATTGCTGTCTAGCGTATAATACCAAGTAGCCCATTGTAAAACACATTAAATATGGGGAGGAATGGCAGATGACAGGTCACTGTGAGACCGTAATAATTTTAATATTTCGGGGACTGCATCGATCAGCTAAATGAACGTGAGCGGCACTCGTACACCAGAACACATCGCAGTGCAAGCGATGTCCGTGAGTCGAGCATCAGAGAGAAATGGATTTATGCACTAAGCTAGTAGAGGGGAATTTCGCTCTAGGCAAAGGTTGGCCGTGGTGGGTCCGAATGGGAATATGTGAGACCCTTCACCGTGACGGTCAGAGCCGCGCCCGGGCCTCGCACCCGTCAAATCTTTAAAGAGAAGTAAGTAATACGCATACTATATACATACAGCATATTTACTAATTGTGTATCGCACACAGTGTGCGTATGTAAACGTGTGAGTCGGCGGAAACATCCCTTAACTCGGGTGATCTGGTACGAGCGCAATGCGCATGCCAGTGGGTAAGCGCCGGCTTGGAGAGCTAGATCTTGGGCGTACCGCTTTGAAGGTAGTTCTACCATGTAAGTGAACTTAAATTTGCGGCTTACTTACGTGCATGTGTTCCGTATTGCCATGCCTTTGTAACAGCGGTTTATAGACCAGTCGTATCGTTGATATCAACTTGATGATTTGCGAAGCAGGTAGTGTGTGACATGGATTAGTAAACTTACCAGCCAGGACGTGGCGTGCAAAAACCCGATTGTTGCGACGAAGGTCTCTTGGGGTATGTCAGAAGTTACTTGACGCAATTGATTCTTGACGTGCTCACCATTCCATGAGCGAATCAGGACGTCGACAAGGCTTACCCGAGCAGTGTAATTAACAGGTACGGAGAGTACTTGACCATTCACTTACTGGGAGATGGTATGCAAGTACTTATACCGTGACATAAATCACAACATTACTTATTCGCAAGCATATCCCACTCTATAAATACTTTTGTGCTGCAGTGACACCGCCGTGTCTCGATTCCTGAAAGCATGTATCCAACGTCTTGGAGTCAGCCGTCGCATAAATACGGTTGCCACGAGCCAGCGAACTTACTCCACAGGTTTATTTCTCAACATATCGCGCACTGAAACTCGCTATGTGGTCGCAAAAGGGTCACCAGGCATACCTACGCGCACGAGAGGTCACCGCTCGAGTACAGACGACCAAGCGCCTGCATCGAACGAAGTCCCTAAACCTTTATATCTGGGGAGGCCTCCGGAGGCCTCCCCAGATTCTAGCTTTACGGAGTGTTTTAGACATCGGTGAGTGCGACGGCAAACGGCGGCATTAGTGATGCGTTGATGCCACTGTGGTTATCTGGATTGTTCGATTATATAAGCA